>VZUI01048048.1:1195-24567 GCA_013401135.1 Cettia cetti | reverse complement strand
GTTTTTTCCACTTTTTCTCTGAGAAAATTTTTCCTGGACTAGCTGGGGGGAGGGGCTGTTTGGGTTTGCCTCCCAGCGGAACCCCCTTCAGAGGTTTCCTCCCAAATTTACCCTAAACCAAGACACACAGTAAATAGCAATCTTTCCTAACTCTAAATTATATTTTGCTAATCTTTATCAGATATTCATGGTGCATTACAGAAAACATAAGACAGAGGGCTTTGAAACATAGTCAGATGAAGCTGAAGATGGTAATTGGAATCAAAATGCAGTCATACAACTATGAAGGTGTATTTTTGTAGATATGTTTTGGTGCTCACAGGTCTTTAGGATGCAGGTACCCAAAGACATACCACAGTTCTTTGTAACAGGAAAAATATGACCTTCAGCTTGTTTTCTACCCCCTGCTCCTTGAGAACTTATGGGTTCAGTGCCTGCCAGGACTTTAACAAATGTAGAGTATCATGGGATGAGCCAGGGAAAGGAGTTACCTTATTAACAACTACTGAATCTTTGGGTTTTGTACCTGTGTATCAATGAGACATGGATCCTCTTGGTTCTTGTTCTGAAGAGAACCAACTTTATTGCCATAATTCAAGACCTTATATATTGTACTACAATACCAAGCTTTTATACTGTGTTAAGGATACTCTGGCTAAAATTGTATTAGGAGTTTTGCAAACAAAGCTAAACATTCATTGGCTGCTTGCCACTACCTGTGTTGCTGTTCATGCATATTTTTAACCAATCACCTTTTTTGATCACGCAGCAGCCACACACAGTTATATAACTTGTTTTCTGGTTATATAACTTGGTTTTTGCTATCCTATTAGCTGAAGCTTCCCCAGAGTGCTTCCTGGTGAGCAGAAGTGGCAGAAGTGAACAGAAGTGAAGACAGGCCTATAAGGCCCTTTTTCTGTAAGATTTTTCTTATCTGCTACATACATGAACTGTGGAGGCATGGCTTCAATTTATCCACATTAATCCTGGCTCCAACACTGACTTGGCACTTGGATTAAGTTAAGACATTTTGCTTTCCACATTTTTTGTTTGTAGATTCTCAGCCTCACCCTGGGGAAGCCCTTCCTTTTCTCCTGCTGTATGGCACCCTGTCTGCCCACTTCCCCTGGAAGAAGTAGAAGGAATTGCATTTCCCCTGGAAGAAGTAGAAGGAATTGCATTTCCCCTGAAAGAAAAATCTTTCAGGGTATTTTTCAGCTCCTTTTTTTTTTTTACCTTAAAGCTGACATAATCTTCATTTTTCTCTACTCTTTATCTCATCTCAAGGGCAAAAGAATTCTAGCCCATGAACTGGCAGGGCTGATGGTGAGGGCTTTAAGCTAGGTTTAAAGGGGTAAGGGGATGAAATCAGGCTCTCCAGAAACAAGCCCAAGAATGGTAAGTCACAGTCAGGTGAAATCAGCTGCCCAGCTGGAGTGCATGTACAATAATGCATGGATAACAAACAAGAGGAGCTGGAAGCCACTGTACAGCAGGAAAGCTATGACATAGTCTCCATCATGGAAATGTAGTGGGGTGACTCTCATGACTGGAGTGCTCCAGTGGATGGCTACAAGCTCTTCAGAAGAGAGGCGATGAAGAGGTGGAGGGGTGGCTCTGTATATTAGTGTTGTGGTTTAACATAGCTTTGTTTTTAGCTAAAGAGAAAAATCTATTTGCTATGGAAGTGATTCTCTGTGAGGACTGCCAACAGCTTCCTCTGGATCTAACAGAGCCAATTAGCTGGCTAATTCTGAATACTGACACACGGTAAACCACTAAAAAACCTAAATGCATCTCTGTGAAGACACATATAAAAATGAACAAAGACCGGGAATCTCTCTTTCTTCCAGCCCTGAGCAGGTAATGAGAGGCAGCCCAGGCCAGGCCCATCCCGCCATGGCCTGCACGGCCTGGTGAGGGTGGGGCCAGGCTGGGCCTGGTGGCTGCCCAGCAGGGCAGGGGAGGCCATCAGCCCCTGCACGCTGCACCTGAGCCCTAGCCTGGTTGATGAGATCCTAGCCACTTCTGCCTCCACACATCGTGGCTGCCAAAAAAAAAAAAATGGAAGTAGTTCTGCAGCCCATGCAGAAAGCAGCCTCATGGCTGGAATTGAAAGCCCAGAAAACAGCCATGCAGCCAGAGCAGCTGCCACCGTTCTGACCTGGGCCCCCTGAGATTCTGACACAGCCCCCCAGAGTGGCCTGAAATACACCACTGGGAGTCCTCAACGCCGCCTGGCAGGCCCGGGCAAGATTAACTCTTTCAGCACTGTAACACTCCCCATAACAGATGAGACCTGCAGACCTTCAATCCTCTCTTGAGTGAGAGAAAAGGACAGAGTAAAGACATGTAGAGAAACAGCATGTAGATACCAAGGTCAGTGAAGAAGGAGTCAAATCTCAGATGGGAGGAGAATGAGGAGATGCCTTACCCTTTGGGCTGAAATTCTTTTGGGAGGTCATGGTGACGGACTATGATACACTAGAATATCCCTGTGATTCATGAGAAAGCACGGGGGGATGGAGTGTTCAAACTAGATATGAGCAAGGGCATCTGAGGTGGATGTATTATTCTATAAATAGATGGAGGATATTTCAGGATCACCAGCCCTTGTTCTTGTGGGAGACTTTAACCTGCCAGATGCCTGCTGGGAACTTAACACAGCAGAGAAGAGGAAGTCCAGGAGGTTCTTAGAGTGTATGGAGAACTTATTGTCACAGCTGGTGAGTGAGCCTACCAGGGGACGGACTACACTTGACCTGCCATTTGCAAACAGAGAACGGCTGCCAGGAGATGTGGTGGCTGGAGGCCATTGGTGAAACAAGGAGGAGCATCAGTAAAACTTCCACTTTGGACTTCTGGAGGGCAGACTTTTGCTGAGTCAAGAAACTTATTCAGAGAGTTCCTTGGGAAGCAGCTCTGGAAAACAAAGGAGTCTAAGAAGGATTGGCATGCTTCAAAACAGAAATCTTGAAGGCACAGGAAAAGACTGTCCCTTTGTGCCAAAAAAATGAGTTGACAAGGAATATGGCCAGCCTGGATGGGCAAAGAGCTTTCAAAGGAACTGAGGAAAAAAAAAAGGTGTATCACCTTTGGAAGCAGGGTAAAGTATCTCAGGAAATGTTTAAGGGAGTTGCTAAGTCATGTATAAAAAAAATTAGAGGCAAAAGCCTAGTTAGAATTCAATCTGGCCACTTCTGTGAAGTACAATAAAAAATATTTTTATAAATACATTAATGGGAAGAGAGAGGGCAAGGACAACCTTCATTCTCTATTAGAAGTGGAAGGGAATTTAGTAGCTGAAGATGAGGAAAAGGCAGAGGTACTTAATACCTTCTTTGCCCCAATTTTCAACAGAAAGACAGGTTGTTCTCAGGACAACTCTCCTCCTGGGCTGGTAGATGGGAACAGGGAGCAGAATAATCCCTCTGTTACGTAGGAGGAAGCAGTCACAGACCTGCTGAGCCACTTAAATGCTCACAAATCTATGGGACCAGATAGGATCCACGCTAGGGTGATGAGGGACCTGGCAGATGAGCTTGCAAAGCCACTCGCCATCATTCAGCAGCACTCCTGGCTCAGCAGGGAGTTCCCAGATGAATGTAAGCCGGCCAGTGTGACACCTATCCACAAGTAAGGGCATCTGGGAAACTACAGAACAGCCAGCCTGACTTCAGTGCCTGGCCAGATCATGGAATAGATCATCTTGAGTGCACTTAAAAGATGGCCAGGATATCAGACCCAGACAGCATGGGTCTGGGTTTAGGAGGGGTAGATCATGTTTGACCAACCTGATCTTTTATGACCAAGTGACCCGCCTGGTGGATGTGGGAAAGGCTGTGGATGTTTTCTATTTGGACCTAAGCAAGGCCTTTGACACTGTCTTCCACAGCATACTCCTGGAAAAGCTGGCAGCCTGCGGCTGGGACAGGAGCACTCTCTACTGGACTAGGAACTGCCTGCATGGCCAGGCCCAGAGAGTGGTGGTGAACGGTGCTGCATCCAGCTGGTGGCCAGTCACCAGTGGTGTCCCTCAGGAGTTTGTGCTAGGGCCAGTTCTGTTAAATATTCTTCATTGATGATCAGGATGAGGGGATTCTGTCCAGCAGCAGTAAATTTCCAGATGACATCAAGCTGGGAGCGTGTGTCGATCTGTTGGAAGGTAGGAGGGCTCTGCAAAGGGACCTGAACAGGCTGGATAGATGAGCTGAGTCCAACAAAATGAGCCTTAACAAGTCCAAGTGCTGAGTTCTGCACTTCAGCCACAATAATCCCTGCAGCGCTACAGGCTGGGGATGGTGTGGGGTGTGGCTGGACAGTGGCCAAGAAGAAAGGGACCTAGGGGGACTGATGGACAGTTGGCTGAACATGAGTCAGCAGTGTGCCCTGGTGGCCAAGAAGACCAATGGCACCTGACCTGGATCAAGAATAGTGTGGCCAGCAGGAGCAAGGCAGTGATTCTTCTCCTGTACTTGGCATTGATGAGTGTTCTGTATAGTTCAGGGCCCCTCAGTTTAGGAAGGATCTTGAGCTGCCTGAGGAGGACAAGGCTGGTGAGGGACTTGGAACACGAACCCTGTGAAGAATGGCTGAGGGAGCTGGGGTTGTTTAGCCTGGAAAAAAGGAAGATCAAGGGTGACCTTATCGCTTTCTACAAGTCCCTGAAAGGTGGCTGTAGCCAGGTGGGTGTTGATCTCTTTCTCCATGGCAACCATGGGGAAAATGAGAGGACATAGCCTTAAGCTGTGCTAGGGAAGTTTAAGTCAGAGACTAGGAAAAAAATTCTTCACTGAAGGAGTCATTGAGCACTGGAATGGTTTGCCCATGGAGGTAGTGGAGTCACCATCCCTGGGGGTGTTTAAAAAAATGACTGATGACTGGACGTGGTAACCAGTGCCATGGTTTAGTTGACAAGGTGGTATTAGGCCATAGGTTGGACTGGATGATCTCAAAGGTCTTTTCCAACTTAGTTAATTCTGTAATTCTGTGATCTCCACTACAACCGACTGTCAGTTAATCAGGATGACTTTAATTTGAATTTAGCAATTCCCTAAATGGGGTACAGTTATTAGCTGAGATTAGATCTACACAAATATCAAGGCATTTGAACTGTTCTGTCATTTACAGCTTCAGTCCCTGGTGTCTTGCTAAGATATTTCAATTTCAGCTTGAAAATACGCATCATACTGAATTCCACTCCTACAATTTATATATACATCCTTCCAACCTCACCAAGTACTCCATTATTCTAGGAGTTATTCCAGAAATCTGCTAGTTTAGAATTAAGCATTTCATACTAATTTTTTCCTTTGTTCACTTACCGCTTTCTTTATCCTATTTTTTTCATTATCCCATTATTATTTTCAGATATGAATTACCTATATAGTCTTTTTTGCATTACAAGTAACACCCATATGCTGAATTACCCTTGGAAGGAGCCTCAGCACATCAGGCAAGCAGGACATATGAATAGATATTGTTGTTTCCCACTCATTTAGGCATCACATGGTCCCCCAGGCTCCTGGTTATCCCAGAGAAAAACTGAATGGAGAGCCATGCAGGCACCTATTTTCCCCCTAACTTAGGAATCATGGTTCTCCTTCCAGCCTAATTATGTTCCTATAAACTACAATTAGTTTTTCCTGTTTACCAATTAGCCTGGAGGCTTTGCTGAATGTATTTTGACACTCAACCACAAGGTACTTGCAGAAAGTGCAAATTATGAGCTAAGAATTCGTTTGTAATACAGTGGAATCTAAATAAAGAATGAATACTTAGTAATTTATTCATGTGGTAACATCAACTACATAGAGTAATTCTTGTAAAAATCAATGCAGTCTTATTTCCTGGCAATGACATGTGGATTAAAAAACAAACTCAAACATCCAGAGTACATTTACAAACAATCTAACTATTTTTAAAATTCTTTTTAATGCAAACAAATCATATTATCTAATCTAAATTGTTTTGTGTGATATTCCTTTTCCCTATTATTATTAGTAAATATAAATGCTGATTTCCTTTCAACTGGTTCCATTGTTGTTATCTATATGTTAACATGAACATAACGAAAAACTCTTCCCACGAGCTCCCTTGAGGCAGTGAGATTCTGGGGGCAGTAGGAAAATCCTTCTTGCATCACATTTAAGGAATAATCTGATGATTTTGTAGTGTACAGCAATCAACAGCTGGTGAGTTTGATTAAATACTGAAGCTGAGGCATTTAATCAATCCTGATAACCATTCATGGGAGGCACATTGAAGCTGAGGCATTTAATCAATCCTGATGGCCATTAATGGCAAGAACTATATACCACAAAGCAATAAAGATTATGGCTATTATGCAAAAACTGTGCCACAGGAAAAGAGAAAAGGGAAAAATATCTCCCACTCTCTCAGAAGATGGCCCCTGTTAAAGTTCTTTGGATTTTCCAAAGAGAAAATCAGTGCTTCACTCTGTCTTTGACATTTGTGTACTCTGGGTGTTGATAATGTGGTGGTGGGAACAATCTCCACAATACCTAATTTAGCCATTTTGGAAGTAAAATGAGAGAAAGAGAAACAGAACAAAAGAGAGAGAGAAAGAGAGAGAGAGAGAGAGAGAGAGATTAGAGCAACCAACAGAGAACAGAGAGAGGATGGAAAGTTTTTTTCCTTCCAAAGAACTAATGAGGTCCTTGGAGATGCTGTGGCCGGCAGTGCCATCCAGCCAGGTATTCCTGCATCCCTGTCTGACCACTCAGTCAGGAGCTGCACTCCCAAGGGGCCTGGCAGAGATTGGCATCTGAGACTGTGTGAATGGGAATGAAAGATTAAAATTCTGTGTTTCTGCTGCACAGCTTTTTACACACACACTACTCCCCAAAAAACCCAAACCCAGAGAAAATTATTCTTTTTTCCTCACCCAAATAACTCCGAGAGAGAACGAGATCCATTAGATTTTGGAATTTTAGTCTATTGGGGTTATATGTGAGTTTCCTTACAAATAAGAGCCTTCTAGATGCTTCTGCAGAGCAAAAGCTGCAGTCAATACACCTTGCAAAATTTATGGTGAGTGAAGTGAAATCAAAAAGCCTTTCAAATTAAATAAACTAATATTTAAACATGAACACTGTGAGCCTCCAAAATATATATCCCATCTTTTTTTAATAATCTATATTGTGCAAGAAATCCTGCTAGTTGATGAAGGCACATTGATACTTAAGCAACTCTTTCCATAAAATTTTAGTCAAGGGTGGACAGATCTTCAGGGTCAGAATTGCTATTTTCAAACAACTAAGAATACTTTTGGGTCATACAATCTTATTCAGGAAGCAGAAGCCAAATGTTTTCTCAAAGAAAACAGGCCAGGTCATACCCTAATTAAATGAGGTTTAAGAGCATGTCCTGAGATAATTGATGATTACAAGGACTCCTGACCTTGCTAAAGGAGTAGTCCTGCTCCTTGTTTGGTTAAATATTTGTTTATATTCCCTGGCTGTTCAATTTGTTGCTTAATAACGTGCGAAGTCTCTGTGTTAGTGTACTTGCATTAATGAGAAATACACCTCATCAATGCCAGTGCATCTCCCTTTCCCCTTTCCCTGCCCCTCCCTCTCTGCTGCTGACAGCTTTTACAGAAAAGCATTCCAACAAAATCCAAAGCAATAGCAGCAATGGATTCACAGCCTCCTATAACCACGATTATCACAATTACAGTGTTTAACCACTGTAATCTTACCTGTTAAACACACAAAAATTCATTTTTCCACGATGGATGTTCTTCACATGTATAATTCCAGTGCTGTATGTGCAACAGGAATGTAATAAAATTGTCACGAATGAGTGAGTTTTACAAGGTGCAGTTCCGAGAGCTGTTAATTTAAAGCCATTCTCAGTATATTTGAATTTTACAGGCAGTGTTATCAATGATGTCACTATACACATTTATATTGCTTTTCTATTACTTTTGTATTTTATATTCTTCTATGCAAGGCAGGTTGGACTCTATTAATAAATGAGAAAACACAGGAAAGTGTGGGCAAATACAAAGTACAACTATTAAAAAATACGTAAAGTAATAATTATTAAAAGCAGGACTACAGCTCAGCAATTATAACCTCTTGTATCCACCAGTCACCAAGACCTAAAGAAGTCCTTCAGAATTACTTTAGCTTTTCTCAGAATGCTGCTGACACTGCAGGAGATTTGCCCAGCTCAAGAAGACATTTCAGTGTATAATCACACAAGCCTGCAAAACTACCTGAGGTTCCCCAGGTACCATGGACATTCAAGACAGTTGTGAGGGGAAAAGCATTTCTCTTTTTAAGATACAACAGGATGAAGGCAATCAGGAGGTTTTGTCTTTTCTATAGATCTGATGACAGATCCTTCTCAAACCAGCAATCAAAAATGAAATCATTAAATTATTAGAGGACAAAGTTGTCAACCTGAAGGTTGATTTGAAAATTCTTTTTTTAAGATGAATGGTCCACTTGGGCTATTGGGTGTTGTAGCATGGAGTTTGGTGTTCTGAACAATGTAATTTTCCTTCTCAAAGTGAATAAAAATGTCAAGGGCCTCGCATTTGAGGGGGAAAAATGGCCACTACAAAGCATTGAGAAAAGCTCTGTCACACCAGCTACCTTGAAAGGAAATTCATACAGAAGACACAAAAATGGGAATAGACACAAAAATGGGAACCAGCTGAATTTCATGGCAGCATTACATTGGTCTGAGGTTATTTAATCAAAAAAGGAAGGTTCGGGAGATGAAGGTGTAATTATTGAAGAGAGCACAAGAAACTACAAACTTGAAAGTGAATGAATAGGACTGCAGGGAAGAAAAGAAGAAAAAATCCAAACCAGTTGAGCTGTTTCAGGGAACACGCCAACATTTCTTTAGTGAGGCAACAAAGAGACCTTTGAAAGTAGATTGTTGGGCACCTACTTAAACCAGCCTAAGTGGAAATAATATCAATTAAAATAGAAGTTCATCATTTCATCAAGAAGATAATAGAATACAACAGTAGAATTATTCAAAAGAAAATGTCTGTTTCAAAATACTTGAGTGCATAGACAACAGAAAATGAAATGCTAATGGATGTGTGCCTGCTCTGGGTATGTGGGAATGGTCACCAAGGTGCTGAATGTGTGGGAGTTCAGAAAACCCACCAGACATATAGATGTATCAGCAGTTACATCTATACTAAGAAATTTACAGATAACACCTTAAAGGAGAAGGAATAAAGTGAGAAAATAAATAAATATTGAAGCAAAAGATTTTCTGTACATTAGTTCTTTCTTAAATAAATTTCCTGGTGAGAATAATGAAATATGGCTGGAAGAAATGTAAGCATAAAATGAAGCTGAAAGCTGTCATTTCTAGCCTTGGATCAATGTCATTTGAAGCAGCCCTAATCATTAATTCACAAGGGAATCCAATTTTTACTTAATTAAAATATTTGACTAATAACAGATTTTATTCTATAGAGACAAATACTCCACGTTCATCAGCTTAGTGTGTATTGTTGAACTGTGCATTGACCAACCTGGCTGATATCACCTATTATTTTATCTTCCTATCTTCTTCATGGGAGAAAAGAGCCCAGATCATCACTCCAAAGACTCCAAACCCTGCCGATCTGAGCAGAGGTCAGAGCTGAAAGGCATAAGATCCTCCAGGTTCCCCTATACTCTCCACTAAATCCACTTCTGCAAAAAGGTTTCATTTTCTCAGTACAATTTAGAGTAGTACCTAAAGTCCTACAGTGCAGGATGTGCTGTGCTGGAAAAATGGCAGCCATTTAAAGAGCTTATATTTTTATTTTACAAACTTTTATGTATCTTTGTTACATATTTGACTACATAGACAACTGGACTTTAAAAGACAAGCAGTAAAAACTTGTCAGTTTTTGTAATTAGTGAGAACAAATAATGATCTTCTATATTATGGATTTGAGCATTGTTTTAAATTTCATTTTAGAAACATGTCAACTGACAAAATGCAGAAAATTGAACATGATCCACTTACACCATCCTCTTTTAATATTTTAAAGGGACAGAAATAAAGTCACCGCACTTACTTAGAAAATACCCTGAATCTTTGACAATTATTCACATAATACTATGGAGTTAAAGGAGAAAATGAGAAGGAAGAAATTTATTGTCACTGTCCTATGAATTCACAATCTGTATATCACTGTACAGCACTCAGAATACATGCCAATCCCTTATGACTTACTTGAAGGGAATTCTAATGACATAATCATTTCAGCAGAAGAAACGTAGTGACACTGAGACAGAAAAATAATTACTCTCAAAATATAAAGAACGCTGCATTCATTTAATAGAGAACTAGAAGAAAAACCTCAACAATTGAGACACATTGAAATAATTCCTGCAAAAGTGTCAGGTGTTTCAAAACTAAGCAACAAAAAACGTCAGTAGGAGACTACATCACTCCAGGGCAAAAATCGGCAAATTAAAGTACATCAATAGTAATTTATGCACATGCCAATTAAAAAAAAAAAAATAGCAGAAAAGTGGACTGAAATGTGAAACCTCTACACAAGCATATTATCAGCTCTACCTTCTTTGAGGACAAAGGAAAAGTGATCAAAGGATTTCTTTCTAAATAAAACTACAACTACATAAGTCTAAATAAGACTACAATGGTTCAGAATAGGAGAACTATAACAAAAGTTGCAAAGGGATGAGGCAAAAGGAAGTGAGAGTAATCACAGAGATTAATAACTACAGAAACCCTCAGATTACTGTGTTCTATTGCTGGTAAAAAAAAAAAAAATGCTATTTATCTCACAACCTTTTCTATACATCTCCACTTATTTGCCACACCTCTCACTGTATGACCATTAGTGCTAATTGTGTGCCATTACACTTTGCCAATGTACTTCTCATTCCCAATCCCCATTCATCTGTTGAAAATATATTCTTTCCAGTGAACAGCAAGTTAAAAAAAGTTTTTTTATGAAAAAAATGCATCAAGGGTTACTAACGATGTTTCTACAAGAGATTAAATAATTTTATTTTACTTCCCTACAGCTGAATATCCCACAGATTTCAACTTCCTACATGCCAAATATCCCCATGTCTCTTTGGAATCAGTGGTAGGAAACTGAGTGTAACATGTACAAAGAGATAGATAGAGTCACAGATGGTGTCCCCCAACTGTGGGATTGGTTTGTTTGCTTTCACAGATGATGCTGGTGTTTCTAGAAATAGATTTATATCTCATTTCTCTTGTATTATTCTTTTGTATGAAAAATCCAGAATATCAGAGCATTTATAATTTTTGCATTTATTTCATAAATACTTTAAAAAAAATTAAATCCAGTCAAGTATCTTCATAATGTGCCAAGTTTGCCTACAATTGTAGGAGTTATAGAACAAAAATATCCAAATCAATATCCAGAAGGTATCACATCTTTAAACCCAATTAACTTATGCAGGAGCAGTTAATCCTTGGTGTCAAGCCCTGTTGCCTTTTTATTTTTTTCCCCTTAAGTAATTTAAAAGATAATTTCCCTAAGGATTTAAAAGCCCTGAGATGTGCTATATAGAGTAGAATCAGCTCTGCCTGGGAAGAAGGACACAATTTACATGTCTTTAAAATAAATTGCCAGAGAATGTAATGCAGCTTTCCTGGATACTTCCATCATAGCAGTACCTATTTGTTATCAAGAAAATGTGACAAATTCAGATGCTAATTCAGGAAGGAAAAATTTTATAGATTGAACCATGAAAATTATGCTTATAATACACAAAGAAAGAGCAAAAAAAACTAAGGAAACTAAGATGATAAATCTGAGCTTGAGAGTATCTGTAATTAAAATGAGAGTGCACATAATAAGCAGGTTCTTGCAGGTGATGCTCACCTCTGGCAGATCCACCTGCTTCATGTTCAGCTGTCACTGCTGCTCCTCTGTGGCCTTGATCCTGCTCATCCCTAGTCCCTATAACTTACTGCTGAAAATAGTTTTATCAAGTAATACGATTATATGACTCTTGAAGAAAATGGCAAGATATTTTCAAACATTAACTGAAAAATGCATATTCTTATACCTTATCCTTTGGTTTCCCTGCACTCTACTGAGCAGCCAGCCTCTTCATTTTAGCATCCCTTGACTGCAAATATTCCACATTATTTTTAAAAGCCATCACTCGCAAAACACATTTGAGTCAAAATCAAGTAACTTGTCTTGAATTTAGATCCCTGCATGAGTTTTGTTGAGTTTATGGACACACTGGATTAGATGCATGTCACAAGACAACTGGCTTATCCCAAAGGATGGAAAGTATCTGTTCCAGATGTAAGACTCTTATTCAGCAACACAACTTTTTCACCATAAGCTGAGTCAGAGAAAACAGCACTAGAACCCATAGATCTCATGGCTTTCAGATCAAAATATCACACCTCTGAGCTGGTTTTGCTCTAAAACCAAAAAAACCCCCAATGACTTAAATTCAATTTAAAAGGTGAGAAAAGTGACACTAACCATATATGTTTACACCCAAGATAAATCTCAAAAACTTGCAATGTTCTCAATTTTACGGTGCTGGAGAAAACTGCATTTTGACAGAGTACCTAGGTATTTATAACATTGCTCCAAAGGAATTTTTTTTTTTTTTTTTTAATCACCTTTCCGGACTTACAGAGGAAAGACAAGTATTTATAAGGAAGAATTATCTTATTTTAAATTCAATGTGCTAAATAATTTAGCTGTGTGCTGTTTAGCAGAACTTTCTGTTCCCAAAGAAAAAGACCAATGTCTAATCAAAGTTGCCCACCTGGAAAATTGTGGTGCTTGTTCAATGTTATCAGAATAGGTTCATTTACTATAGAGGCATTGTAAAAAAATAGTCTTGTGTATAAAACATTATCCTGATACAGGATTACTCTTGTAAGCAGCCATCCATTCTAGTGCATCACACCCTTCTTAAAGCACTGAGTTCTTTTACAGGAATGGCAGTGAGCGCTGCACCTTAATCACAGAGCTCCTTGGGATAATCACAGCTCAAACCCCAGCAGAGCTGACCAAGCTTCACCTCTTAACACCTGGAATTCAAATGTGTTGTGTATGAGGGGGAGCTCAAGAAGATTATAAAATTCCAGCTGTTAACTGGGGTCTAGTTCACTGTCTCTGCAGTACTCATTGCATCTGTCCAGTGACACCTTCCTTGGGATTCCCATGCCTTTGTCCTGATGGTAGGGCTGGATGCAGTTCAGGACCTGCCTGAACTTACTGCTCAGCTCCTTGCAAATCCCAACAAAACCTAAAGGGGCTAAAGTCCTGCAGCAGCTGGGGAGTAGGGGATAGAGGCAGTGATAAGGGAAACAAAAAGGGTTTAATAACTGTGGGATCCCTGCAGAGTCAATAGTCAGCAATAACTACCAAACAAGGCACTGTCCTTTGCCTGCTCAGCCCTGCCTGAGCACACAAGGCAATAATCACCCAGGGTGAGACACTATAAACTTGAATCCCCGGGTTGTGCCTGCAGAGGAATGAAAACCCACTCTTCCTCACACCAACATCCAATCACTCTGTGACTTACACGCCTTTCCCAAGAGACAGGAATCCTTAGGGCACCAATGCATTCTTTATTCACAGATGGCCCTCTCTCTATTTAATGAGTATGAAATAACTGAAGGAACAATTATTTGAATTGGAATTAATCGAGGGAGTGATTAGGCAATCAGACAAGGCTCTTGAAACCTGGCATCCTACATCCTTAGCCAAACATGGTAAAGAGAGTATTCATGTTGGGCAGAAATAGTGACATAGGACAGATTAAATACAGTTTCTTATTAGAAGGGACTTATTTTACCAATAGCATGAAAAGCAAACAGAAGATGAAAATTAATGACAGTGCAGTTTGCTCTCCCATATGCTTTTCCATCTTACTATTTCACATGGCACCATAAATGGTGTCATATTGCTTGCCTACAAGTAATGAGCCATTGAGTAGCCTCTTAGCAGATACCTAAAGAGATACACTTCTCTATTTGACTTCATTGTTGGAGTGATTAACGAGATCCAACTTCTCTTCTTGATATGAAAGGTGCCCAAGTTGTTCTAAGCATTGTATGAACATTTTCCCCCTGAATACTTGTGTGCAGTGAGAGAAAATTAGGAAGATGAAATTCATAGTCTGTTTTCAAAGAGGGAACGTGTGCATAAATGTTCTTATGAATCTCAAGGTGAAGTGAGTTTTCAGCTTTTTTTATGACACATTTTTGTCATTGTTATCTTCAATGATGGCTGGAGCTGACATTCTTATTAATAGCTTTTCAAAATAATTCTCAAGAAACCTAGTGAGGAGAGAGTAAGTCAAACATTCTGGTACTCAAACAGTCTCACTGCACAAATCTCTTGTAATTGCAAAATTCAGATGACACAACAAATGTCTGCCCACATTTTCCAAATTTTTACTCTAACACAGGCTGATTCTGATGATGATCCATAAAAGGAAAGACCAGAATAAACCAGAATCTGAAGGGCCACATAAATATGCAAAAAAGCTCAAGGAATTGGCATAATAAATGGAGCACAACCAGAATTTTAGCATGAACTACTAAACAGCTTTCCAAAAGCATTTTTATCTGCTCCCAAAGGTAGGGAAATCTAAAACTGGAACTCTGGCTATGGTGAAAGAGGCCCAAGAGCAGTTCATGACTGTCTGCATTTGAGAATGATGCTGCCATTGTAAGGATTGACTCAAATGTAGACTCCGTTTCAGGGAATTCATAATTTATGACAAGATGCAGTAGCTTGATACCAAACAAACAGGTCAGGGGTGTACAAATATGGATTAATGAGTTTGAAAATTAGTGCAGTTTCAGTTGCACACCAGAATGGTGGGAGGTGGGGGGTGCACAGATAGTGAAATTTTTCTCCAGCCATTCCATTCTGGAGTTTACCAAGAAATGCTGCTCTTCCAGATCTGAATTTTAAACTGAATTTCTCTTTCCCATTCAATTTGAAGCATAATATTTCATTGTCATCCTGAGATGTGTCAGTGATCAAGTGGAAATAGCGGCCAGTAGCCACAGTAAGTCATGGCTGGGGAATAGTTAACTTGTCTGTAATTAAACATGGTATCTGACAAAAAAGTGACGTAACTAAAGAGTGGAAAAATTCAAATTTAGTGTAATTATTGATGATCACTTTGAGTGGCATTTATTATTAAAGGCATATACAGCAAGAATGTGGATCATCCCACATTCTGAACTACCTCACCCTACATATATGATTTCTTCACTCAGATTATTGCTCTACAGAATGTCCTCCGAGTTCCCAAACCACTCAATGATTGCTTTACCAAATATCCATCTCACCCATGCCTGCAGATTTCTTTAAGTCACCACTAGAATTGGTATTTCTTGTAATCTCTAATGGAACTTGTAAATCACTTAGGGACGCACTACAGTTTGCAAGAAACAGAACCAAGCCTATATTTTAGAGATAAAGGGCTCAGAAGGTAGCACCAAGCCTTACCCCAGCTTAGTTCATACAGTGGATGCTTTCAGAGATGAAGAACATAGAGGTCACATATATTATTGCGTCAGAATTTTAAAACCAGAATGTCATTCATAGTACACCTTTGGTTGGTTTCATTCACACATTAACACCAACCAATCTAATATCAAATACTATCTGCACATTGCAAAACTGAGCTTCCTTTAGAGCAGTAGATCTTGCGTCAAGTGTTCCTGGACTTGTGCTTTGCACTGTTTCTGCTGAGGTAAAATAAGAACAACATTACCTGATTTAAATGAATCCTACACTTATTTAGTACTTATACAAGTACCTGTGCTTTTAATTACACAGGTCCCCAGGAATGCCAATGAAGCACAGGCAAAAAAAGGACGCAGGTGGTTTAATATCAGTGGATGCTGACAGGACCTGTCAGCATAAATACCATGCACAACAACCGTCAAAATGTAAATAGTGGAAAAAGTCCTTAAGAACAGCTTATTACCATTGCTGACCTCCCTGGGAACACTACTGTACCAAGAGCTTCCAACAGACTGAAATGCAGACATATAATTGGCTCTATAAAAGCTAAGCTTAAGGCTGCAACAAGAAAAAAAATGTTTAGAAGCTAATTGATTCTATAAAAGTACATGGAGGAGCGAATTGTGTCATTAAATTGATACACAGTGGGGTTTTTTGGGCTCCATGCTCAATTAAAAAATAAAAATAAAAGGAGTTGAGAATATAGTGGATTATTAGAAGCAATTTCTCCTATTCATAATGAAAAAATAAATATCTTGCTGCCCTGCCATTGCAGGTCGGTGGGGCTTTGTGATGACTCCTCTCGGGCTCACACTGCAAACACCCAATAAAGCTGCTAAGCCATAAACATGAGCTTTCACCAACCTCCCAGGAAAACCAAATAGGGTGTATTGTTGAGTCTAATTCCAGATTTGAATATAGATGCATTCAGCTTTCTACATTTAGGCACATCACAAATAGAAGCAATACCAATACCTGGAAAATACATTCCTCTGTGTTACTCTGGGAATATTTTGACTTTTGCTCCTCGGGCACAGACATGGTGCTGCTCTCCCTGCTCACAGGGAAGTTAATAATGTATTGAATGACTGATACAAGAAACGAATCGTTGTGCATTTCTGTGCTTTCAGATCTGTTTGTTCTGCAAAGGCTTTTGTTCTAATGTTTATAAGGTTCCCCAGTAAAATATATTTTACAGGGAAGCATTAAGAAGATATCAGACTTGTGAGTAAATTTCAGAATTTACTTACTACATCATTTCAGAAATTACTTAAACATATAAGCAATCTGTTAATTTTAGGCTCACAGGAATTTCTTGGACTAATTACTTATTATTTAAAAAGAGACAAAATCAAAAGCTCTTTTCAGGGTTGGATGGGTCACTGAGCAACCTTGCCTAGTGGAAGGTGTCCCAGCCCATGGTAGGGGTTGGAACAAGAAGGTCTTAAAGATTTCTTCTAATCCAAACCATTACATGATTCTTCAATAAAGGACTTCTATTTCTCTTCCCCTTCTTTTCTAATTTTTTTACCCATGAAACTTGGTAAAATAAATCTGGAAATACTATTTAATGTGTTTGTTTTTATTTGGGTTAGAGCAGTGGCAAGGCACTGTCAACCCTCTTTTGTATTAGACTCGACCAGGCAAAATTCCTGATCCTATCAGCTGAACCAGTAAATCTTCCCCAGACAGACAGACAGTACATAATTCCAAGAGCAAAGGGGCAATGATCTGATGTATGCCTGATGCTGAATGTCTGAAGTAAACCCAGCATGATCTGTGACATGGATTACACAAAGGGGGGCTGGGAGGAATTGCCAACTAAAATTGATGACATTGTCAAATCTCAGCTCTGGGTCCAGCAGCTCCCAGTTCCCACTAATCCTGTTATAAGATCAAAACCACCCAAAAACTGGCCCCAGACTGCCTTGTGGCTCTCAATACATCTGCTGCAATCCATGCCTTTTAATTCCAGCAGCAACTGGGCCATGGTGGGAGTTTCATCCTGTATAACCAAGCACAACTCCAGGACAGTAAGGTTAGGCCCCAAGTCTTTCTCTTGCCACCAACAGTTATCATAGAGTGATATGGTTTACGTTGGAAGGGACCTTAAAGTCCAGCTCATTGCTGCCCCATCCTGTGGGCCATGACACCTTCCGCTATCCCAGGTTCCTTCAAGCCCCATCCAGCCTGGCCTTGGACGTTTCCAGGGATCCAGGAGCAGTCACAGCTTTTCTGGGCATCCTGTGCCAGGGCCTCTCCACCCTCACAGGGAGCAATTCTTCCCCAATATCCCATCTAACCCTGCCCTCTGACAGTGGGAAGCCATTCCCCTTTATCCTGACACTCCAAGCCCTTGTAAAGAGTCTCTCCCCATCTTGTAGCTCCTTCAGGTACTGAAAGGCCAAAATTAGGTCACCTCAAAGCCATCTCTTTTCCAGGCTGAACAATCCCAATTCTCTTCAGCTTTCCACATAGGAGAGGTGCTCCATCCCTCCAATCAATTCCATATTCATGCTTTCTGTGAAGAAAATATACCTTCCCATCTGCACTACAGCTCCTTCAATAATAAATATTCATATATGGTGGTGCATTTTAGCAGGGAAGCATACTGGCACTGTGATTAAAAAAAATGGAATTTTCTGCATGGTGAGCAAAGAGCTTAATGCCTTGATTTAGAAATACACATCTAGTTAAATCCAGGCTTACAGGTCTTCCTTGTACTGATGGATTTAAGTATGTGCTTAAGTGCTTTTCTGAAGCACAACTTAACAGATGGAAAACCTTTTGAAACAAAAAGACCGAAAATCAAAAAGCCCAGAGAGATGGCTATTTAAATCATCATGTAATCCTATTTGCTCAAATATTTACAAGATTCCTTTCCAAATATTTACAAGATGAAAATCAACAGATAAAAATATCATTATTTTAATAACTGTAGAGAACAGGTTAAACAGATAAAGGAGTGGACCAGGGAAAATTAATTTTTTAAACTCCATGTGCTTGCAAATCCTATTTCCCCCTCACTACTCGACCCCAGAAGCCACTACTAGGTAGTCTCAGACTGGGGCTTGATCTACACCTCCACATGTCTCTGCAGGAATAAATACCTACTCATTTCATGACAATTCATTCAAGATGATCTATCAGAAGAGGAGACAGAGAACAGAGGAGAAAAAGAAGCTGTTATTTAAAAATCAAAACTGCTGCCAAAGGGTAAGAAAAACCAAACACCTCACAGAGCTTCTGTGACAACTAAATTTATCTGAGTAAATGATACAGCAATTTAAAATAAAGCTGGAAAAATTGTAATGTGTGGAATTAATGAAGTGTATGACAAGGAATCTGATATAAAAACCTCAATTACTAATGCATTTACAAAGTCAGAAATACACAAAACAAGTATTTCATCAATCCAGGTATCATTAAGAGTGGGAAAAAAAAGAAAAAAGGTGTTTGGACAGATTTACAGTTGCTGCCTGTCATGTCATAAATAAATAAAGCTTCTTCATTTAATTAAGCAAAACCCATATGCAGAATGTGAGCCTCAGCTGAGAGTGACCTATGAGGCTGAGGTAAAAAATGCCTCAGATGTGTTATTACTGACATAACTGATCACTCTGCCCAAGAAGTGCACAGGTCTGGAAGGAGAACATGAGCACTGAGGAGGAGGAGAACAAAGTGTTTTGGCAGAGCTCAACTGCAGAGGTTGCCACAGTAAATGATCATTGCAGACAAAGAACTTTTCAGCAGGAATAAACCTGGGGATATATTTAGTGATAATATCCCTGTTCCCCATTCCCTCTAACTCCCAGACATCGGCTGATATCTATTATGGTATTTATATTTATGCGAGTCTTGGCCTTGTTACAGGTCCTACCAGAATGTAACACTGGAAATTACACTATTGCAACAAAAAAAATCTGCTCTCGCTCTGAGGACTGGTGAGTACACACTGGTATCTCATAAAATTCCACTGATACACTTGAAGCCCAGCATATCAGAGAATCACAGAATCACAGAATGTGTAGGTTGGAAGAGACCTTCGAGATCATCAAGTCCAACCCAGCACTAACACCTCAACTAGATCATGGCATCGAGTGCCACATCCAGTCTGCTTTTAAACATGTCCAGAGATGGTGACTCCACCACCTCCCCAGGCAGACCATTCCAAAACTTAAATCATTCTTTCCGTGAAAAACTTTTTCCTAATCTCCAGCCTATACTTCCCTTGGCGCAGCTTGAGACTGTGTCCTCTCGTTCTGTCAGTTGCTGCCTGGAGAAATAGACCAACCCCCAGCTGACTACAACCGTCTTTCACAAAGTTGTACAGAGCGATAAGGTCACCTGTGAGTCTCCTTTTCTCCAGGCTGAACAACGCCAGCTCCCTCAGTTGTTCCTTACAGGGTTTGTGTTCCAAACCCCTCACCAGCTATATTGCCTCCTCTGGACACATTGAAGAGTCTCAATGTCCTTCCTAAACTGAGGGACTCAGAACTGGACACAGTAATCAAGGTGTGGCCTCATCAGTGTCAAGTACAGGGGAAGAATGACCTCCCTGCTCCTGCTGGCCACACTAGTCCTGATGCAGGCCAGGAGACATTGGCCTTCTTGGCCACCAGGACATACTGCTGCCTCATGTTCAGCTGACTGTCAACCAGTACTCCCAGGGCCCTTTTCTGCCTGGGCACTGTCCAGCCACACCATCCCCAGCCCATGATGTTGCAGAGGGGGGTTTGTGGCCAAAATGCAAGACTCAGCACTTGGACTTATTAACTCCACCCTATTGGCTTTTTCCCATCTATCCAACCATTCCAGGTCTCTCTGCAGAGCCCTCCTACCTTCCAACAGATTGACACACGCTCCCAGCTTAGTGTCATCTGCAAATTTACCAATGAAAGACTCAATACCCTTATCCATGTCATCAATAAAAATATTGAACAGAACTGGCCCCAGCACAGACCCCTGAGGAACACCATTGGTGGTGACTGGCTGCCAGCTGGATGCAGCACCATTCACCATTACTTTCAGCTGCAAGATGGCCTCAGGAAGGTTTGTTTTCATTATAAAAAATTTGCAGCAAATGCAGGAGATGGGTGAGATTGGAAGCAAAAATGCTGAACTTTCTATTCACCCTGCTGGTATTGAAGTCAGTGGGAATATTTGCATAGACCTGGTATCCTGATGCCATTAGCTTGACATGAATATACTCAACTGAAGAACTCTAACTCAAGAGTCTTGAAAAATTGTTAAAGTATTATTTGCCTTGATGTCAGCACATTAAAAGCTGTTCTGCAGGCTTCTCTTGCTCCATCTTGGCACACAGCAAGGGGCTGACTCTACAAACTCAGTTGGCTTTACTGAGGGAAGGTGAAGGAGGAAGACCCCTAGCATCTCAGCCATTTTTTTTTTTTGTCAACTTCCCAACTCTTTTATCTAATACTTCAGAGAATTTTTAAATTTGTCTCGTTCTCTAATATCTTTCCATCCTCTGTTTAGAGAAGGTGATTTTCAAGTACAGCCACTTCAACTTCTTGTGCTGTGGCCCGAGAACACACAAATCAGTCCACAAAACGTCAAAAAAGATCCAACCAAGGTCAGCAGAAAAGAGAACTCAGAGATATTACAGTAATATCTCAATTGAAATTATTATCATAATTGAATCAATAAGAGTTTGGTCATTGACTGCTATCAGGTCAACCTATCTTGTTTACCATACATAACCCTACAGCCAGGACTGCAACTAAATAATTAAAAAGAAAAGAAAGAAAAGGGGTGGGGAGATAGGCACACCCATGTTTTCCCAAATTATTATTACACATGAAAAAACCTCTTGTGACTGCTTTGTTCACAGTATCTTACCTCTGGAAAAGAAAAGTCTTCCCCAGACATAACATCAGTGATCAGAATTGTTCACAAGGGAAATACACTGTTTTAGAAAGTGGTGAGAATCAGTCCTGTGGATAAAAAAATATTTAAAAGAAGTTCTCATTTTTTCTCCACATTTTTACAATACCCCACACCCTGGCCTGTATTCTTTTTAGCAATTCTGTTACACATCCATTTTCTAAGCAGGACAAAACAGTCCCCAAAGAGTGGAAAAAGCAAACTGAATTGTACTCCATTTATTTTTGTATAGTCCTTCCTGCACAAAGAAGCTGAAAGCGCTAGGGATATAATAATGACAGCATTTATCCAATTTTTTCAAATGTTATGTGCTGTTTCAGAACTCTTAAGAGCCTTGTGTTCTAATAGGATGGATTATATTCCTTATAAAAGTGTTTCACAGGGAAGTCATATCTGTCTTCCTTTTTTAAAATTGGTTGTAACACTTTTCCATAGAGCTTTGGCTTCCAGCTCTCAGCCTTGAGAGCCTCTATCTTACTAAATTCTCAAAATCCCATTTAATAAAAAATAGATTAGAAAGTTGGATGAGTAAAGGGTCCTGAGCCAGTTTATGTTTGGGTCAACAACAAGAGGGTGTAACAACATAATTATGGAAGGACAGGAATGAAGATCAGTCCCAATGTGCACTGTCCCACTGACACAGCACCATTCTTGCTGTGATGTCAGTCATTGAAAGAAATCTTGGAGCTATCCTAACATCACTGTGATACACATGCTGGGCAATCTGGTTCCAGAATGGCTCAGCAGAAAAAGCCTCCCAGTACTAATTTTTTCTCCTTTTTTATTTTTTCAGTTAGGCCAAGCAGAGATTTGGAGAAAGAGCTGGCATCTATTAAAAGGATTGATGTACAGGTCTTCCCAGTATCTGCTGAATCACTGTTGATAATCATGCAGCAATAAAGGCCATGAATCTGCTGCAATCTCTGATCTCCCATATCTGAGCGACAATTACAGCACCAGGCCAGGAGGTACAGCAGAGCCAACAACCCTGACAGTAAAGCCATTAACAACTGCTGCTCCTCAGCCCTCCAGCTGGACTGGGAAATGCCAACATCTTCATTCTCATTCAGTTTATCAGAGTCTGAATGGATTTTCTTTTTAAGTATCGAACAAAAAGACAAAGTATCATATGGAAATGCACCTCAATCTTTTATTCATAAGGCAGCATCCTTGGGGAACAACTACCACATCTTGCAATGCATTCTCCTCTCCTCAGCTAGAATGAAAACCCTCTTACAATTTTTGTTGTAAGAAATATAAAAAGACTAAGTGAAATTGCAGGAACATTCTATTTGAATGACTGTGAGAGTGTTATCCCCTAAAATTGATAAAAAAGAGGCTTGTGGTAAGGAAAAACTATTTAGAACCATCACTGTCCCACACCAAGTCCACTCTGCATTAAATGATGTCATTGTTACCTCTGAGTATTCATTGAAAGACGATAAAAATCATGCATGTGCAATCAGAAAATGACATTCATGATTCGTGTTTCAGATGATACTGGAATGTGAAAAGGATATTTAGGTGCCATGGGATGAACACAGTCTTCACACTGATGATCTGCAGAGGAAAGAGGAGTGTAAAAATTGTTTATCCCTTTTGAGCTACATGGCAGCCTGCGCCAGACTGGGAATAAAAATAGGAACATAGAGGGAAGGGAGAATACCATGTTGAACAAAAGCAGAACAAAAATTTAAGGAGAAAAACTGTATCAGTGAATCCTAGACTGGCAGACATAATGTTGATGCCTTAAGTTTCTAGCTTTTATGTTTTTCAGATTCTGTACTCCATTAGGGTATAACTCTGAATTCCATATAAAGTGCTACTAAGCTCTCTTCATGTTTTGGTCAAACAAAACAATCCTTCCAGGCCTGAGAACTAAGGACACCCTTTGCCTGAGGCCCCCAAACATATAAAAAAAAGGGAAGGGGGGGGGGGGGGGGGG
>VZUI01048046.1:0-13191 GCA_013401135.1 Cettia cetti | reverse complement strand
GCCCCTTTGTGTCCGCGCCCGGGGCTGCAAATGGCGCCCGCCGGGGACGCGGCTCCGGGCGGCCCCCGGCGCCCGCGGCCGAGCCCCGCGCCCTCCTCGCCGCCTCCCGCCCGCAGCCCCGACGCCCGCTCGGTCCTTCCCATCAGCGCAGAGCAGAACGGCCACTCACCGGCGGGGTGCTGCGGGCGGCTGCCGCCGAGCCGGGGGGAGCGGGCGGTGGCTGCGGGATCCCCGGCCCCGCCTCGGGGCTCGCCGTGCCTGGAGGCGACGCGCCGCTGCTCCCGCAGCCCCGAGCCCTGCAAGCCCGAACGGGAGAGAAACAAAAGGTATTTGCTGACGTGGGCGTTGGACAGAGACGCCCGAGGGCTGGGGACACAATTAAAGGGGCAACGCACCGATTGCAGCCGCAGCCCAGCGCCTGCCTCGGCCCCAGCGCCCCGCGGCCGCCGCCGCTCGCCGCTTCCCACACCCACATGCTGCCCGGGAGGGGATGGGATGGGATGCCCTAGATGCCTCCTTTTCACACCTTTATCTATAGCAGGGGCCTCGATGACCCAAATCCTTCTCCTTTCTCTTGCAGCATCCTCCAAAGGAGATGTGACATCTTCTTTTCTCTGTTGGTATCTGTTATCTTCTGAAGAAAGCGTGGCTGAAAGCGAAACCTGAACCTCTCACCTTCTCTCCCTCGAAGTTTCGTATTTCTCCTTCCTCTTCTTACCACCAGGGTCTTTTCTGTGATTTTGACGCCCCAGTTATTTTTCATAAATATTTATTTTCCCATGGAAACCATTCTTCCTTAACCGAGCCCTTTGTGGCATTTTTGGCCTTCCCTTCTCTAACTTCAGGCGTTCCACCTTCAAACAGTTTATCTTTCTTTCCCCTGTGTAGCAAAATTGACTAAAGACTTTATCTAGAAGATAACAATCCAAAGACTCATTCCTTTGATCATTAGAACAATTCTCCCACTAATTCATATTCATCTCCAATTTTTATCCATTCATATTTTGTATCTGTAGATGTATGTGTAACAATATTTTTTCCAGTTTATTTCCCCCTTTTCCATAAACTTGCTTAGTTTTGTAGGTTCTCCTTTCAAACCCAGGCCATGCTCTTAAAATCTTCATGGAACCCATTTGGCTTCTGTGAGATTCTGCTCTAAATTAATAATTCTTGAACATGAAACAACTGGAATTCACACCAGCTTCCCACAGCTCTTACCACTGAGAAATAAAGAATACAGCCAACTAAACCATCAGATTGTTTAATATATAAACCAGAACATTTATTTGTAATATCTGATTTTAATATCTCTTGAATTCGTTCATTTCAAGTTTCTTTTTGCCTGTCAGGCCATCTAAGTAGCACCTCTTTTTATTTAACATGGAATTTCAGAATCCAAGGATGGTTTGGGCTGGAAAGGACCTTGAAGACCATGGGCAGGGATACCTTGTTGCTCAATATTCTACATATTTTTCCCACATTTCTACCCAAATAATTTCATCAGCTGAAAGCTTCCCTTGGAGAAGAATTATCTGGAGGTATTTGTTCTGTTTGACTTGCCTGGGTGGTGCTTTCACTTGTCTGTCAGTGGGGTTTTCTATCAATGTCAACAGCACCTTGAGGGTTCTCCTTCTGCCAGGAACAGGCAAGAGAATTTAAAAAATATGGGGGAAATTTTCAGTCTTATCTGGAGTAGCTTAATTAGATTTTTTAAAGCTGTTTCAAGTGCTTTCCTCAGAGCACTTCCTGCTCACTGCTCTGTGCTGTGGATCCAGGAACAGCCACAGAACAAACTTTGGTTTTCTCATCCATGGGGCAGATTTCATCCTGTTGTGCGCAATGAAACATCCCAAACGATCTCAGACATGCAGAGATTTTTTTTTTTTTGGTTTGTGTTTCTAAATTTCAGAGCCAATTTCAGCTGAGAAAGTTCCACTTGAGATGCTGTTTGGAGAGTTTATCCAGAGGGAATGTGCTTGGCAGCTGTGTGAAGGAGGTGAAGGAGCTGCTCCTCACAGCCACAGTGTAAAGAGTCTGCTCTTCAGAGAAAATTGCACTAAAAAATTTACATTTTTCTTGCTCGTAGAAAAATTAACGTACATTTCTCCTTGGGTTTGGTAACCAAATATAATTAGCAGTAAAAATATATAATGGTGTAGCATATTATATCATAATAGTTTAATTAACAGTGGCACCAGTTAAAAGATTTCAGTTTTCCTCAGCATAAATGTTCCTTAGGAGTCACAGCCTTCAGTGATGGTGCATTTTCTAACTTTATTTATTCAAGGATATTTTATACCAAGGAAAAACTCAAGAGCCTATATTAGAACAACTTAAGGAACTGTTTAAAGCCCAGCAAATAATTAGGAATGAGATAACAATTTTCATGTGATCACTGCCAGCATGGATTTGGGATTTCTTCATCTGCATCCTCGTTCCTGTCCTCAGCTTTCCCAAAAACCAAACCTGGAGAGTTGAATCGCCCAGGATTTGAGCTCCACCTTCGGGATGAAGCACAAATCCAAATCCACGGAGCCTCCGGGACACCAGGAGATCGCTTCCTTTTCCAAAACGAGCAGGAAATCGGAATATCCTGTCCTAAACCCCCGAGTGCAGGGAGGAATCTTCCCCCTGGCAGCAATTTAGGAAAAGCCTGAGATTTGGTGGAACCCCAAATCCTCATCCTGTATCCAGCAGGACAATTAAAACCCTCGTGAAAGTCTTTATCTTCACCCAGCTTCCCGGCACACCCAAATGTCCCAGATTTGCATACAGCTGACGTTGGTGATTTAGGGCCGAACAATTCTCCTCCCCAAATCACCAGCGAGTTCTTCCACACCCTCTGATGGCCCTTGACTGCTCAGCTCTCCTGTTCTCCTCCTCCTTCCCCACAAAGAATCCTTTTCGCCCAGGGTGGAGATAACCACTCTTATCCCTTCTGAGTTCTTCAGCCTCTCACATCATTAATAAAATAAAAAAAAAAAAAAAGGAAAAAATGTGTATTTGCAGCAGATTTTTTTTGTGAAATATTCCATATAATTCAAAATTTTCTGGAAAGGATATTTGGGATGCTGTCCTTCCCCATCCACACATGCATTTCCTCCTAGCAGGGATCAGTGTCTGCTTCCCAGCAAGAAAAATGAGACATTTTAAAAGGAGTTTTAAAAGTTGAATTAACATAGAACTACAAAGATTGTTTAAAAAACCAAGTCAGTGTTAATAAAATCAAAGATTTTCTAAAAATCTCAGTTGGCTGGGGTTTAAGTGAACAGGATCCTTTTAGTCCTTTCCTTCCAAAAACCTGATTTTTCTTGCAAACTAGCTGTTCCCAAAAATGGATAGATTGATTTTTAAACCAAATTAATTAAATGGAAATATTAATTATTTCATTTTCATACCAGAAATTGAAACATGAGCCTCAGGTTTACTAAGTCACAGTAAAAAAATCAAAGCAACCCTCTCAGAGAGTTTTATTTTCTAGACAATCAAAAAACTCCAGAATGCTCCACAAATATAGTTCAGTCACTTCCACAAATAAGGTTCAGTTAATAAGAATTTGTCATCGTTACTGGACTAAAGGACTTTGGTTATGAAACTCTCTTACAAAACATCAGGAAATTCAACTACCACAGTTGGGAGATGTACAAGGGCTTTGCACCAAGAGGTTCAATGCACTACAAATACCAGTGCAGCATGTATTCCTTCATAATGTGAAATACAGTGCATTTCTGTGCAAAAATACATGAAAATGTGTATTCCTAAACAAAGTCAAGTACAACGAGCTAAGTTTTAAGATATGTCGTCCTCACGGCCTTTAAAAACCTTTGAGAAAGAGATTCTATTAGAAATAACTCCCCTAAACCCAGGATTTTTTGATTCTTCAGCAAGCACCACGGGAAGGTTTTTAAAGAGCCAACATCATATTCTCAAAGCTTGTAGAGGCTGGATCTACAAATGGAAGATTTCAGGAAAAAACATCCAGAAAACAAAGTGGAAAGCACAAGCAAACGGATTCACATGAACACCCTGATCACAAGAATGTGGATAAACTCCATCCTCTTCTACATCCAAAGGCTGAAAAGACTCCACAGGAAAAAAAAAAACCAAAAAAAACCAAAAAGCAGCACAAAAATGACAAAAAATTTCCCAGGAAAGCCCGAGTTTGGTGGAACTTTCCCTGTGGAAAAGCCGCCCCCCGCCCGCCCCGGCCCCCTGACAGCTCCATTCTCTAGGCACAAACACACAAGGACAATCTCTAAGAGCAAAGACAGCAGGGTGAAGGGCAAGGTCTCTGCAGCCATTCCTGCAGCTCCCAAAGTGTTCATTTTCCCTGCTCCAGGTGTCTCCACAGGCTCAGAGTCAGCAGAGCCAGGAACTTCCCAACCTTGTGGAGCACTCAGCTGATCTTCCAGGTCTAGTGGCTTCTGCCAATATTTACAATGAAGTGGAATCTTCCTGACCAGAGCTGGGGGTGCCTGGTCATTAAGTATTCATTGGATCCCTATTTACATTCCTGCCCCTCTTCCATCAGTGAGTCTCCCAAAAAAAAATTCAGATTATCCGTGGCTCTCAAGGCAGAAAGTCCCTCCTTTATCACCTTTATCACCCTTTGGTTTTGGGTGAACTCACCAAAAATCCAGCAGACCAAAAGAGGCTGGAAGGTGCTTTTCCAAACATTCCAGCAGGATTTACAAGTCCCACGTTTTGCTCAGGTTTTCAAAAGCACCAAGGAGCCAAAACCACAGCAGGATTTTCAGAGGAGCTCAACTCCAAATGTGGCACCTCCATGAGCTGTCCCTTCAATGTCCCTTAATTCAGATTGACTAAAACAGGGGCTCTAAGAGCAGGGAATTCTGTAAAGGTCTTTTGTTCCAGCTCCTACAAACTCAAATTTCCAGCTGATCTGGAACAGGGATGATTGAAACTCACCCAAATTAAGGGGCAGAAAATAAAAGCAGCACATTACATGGTGACACTCATCAAGAACTTGGAGCAGACCACTCCAAAAGATTTGTCTTTACTTTCTGCTCTTTTCAGCAGCCACCAGTAAAGTGAATTCTTTAAAAAGAACTCTGTTTCTTCTTTCCTCATCCTACCTGGTGTGGCAATGAACCCTTGGCTGCACTTGTGAGAGCAGCATCACCTCTCACAAATAAATCTGACATGACAGGGGGACTGTTTCACTGCTGGATGAAGCAGAGGGAGAAGCTGAATTGTTCTTTTTCAACAAGAAAAGCACGAGGTATGCAGAAAAAAACCTCTGGTTAAATCAGAGGGCTCTTGGGGTTTTTTTAGGTTTGCCAAGTGGAAAATCTTTACACCAAAACCCCTCAGGAAACAGCACCAAGTGGGAGGAACTGCTCACTCTTTTCAGCCAAATCTGTCTCCAGAATTCTGCTCCAGCCAAAAAAGACTCATCAAAATTTCCCTTTTCATGAAACACTTAGGAACAGCAGAGTGAAGAACCATTAACAGTCTTATTTTCACAGTATATTTCAGTTTTGTCCCTTTGTCAGGGGGTCACCCCTAAGCAAACAGGATTTCTGGTGGTGCTGGGTTTTCTTCTAAAGCTTCCCAGCCTGAGTTTTAATAAAACTTGCTGCTGGAAAGGTGATAAAAATCTCACCTCCTTTGAAAATCTTAGCTGCCCTGGCAAAGAGACAGGAGGTCTACAGAGAAGGGTTTTTAAAAAAAATATAAATAAATAAAATTGGATAAAATCACAAAACAGAAATCATGAGAGGATCCCTGAATTCTAAAAGAAATTACAGTAAAAGAGAAAGAAAAGAATTCCAAAAAGGGCATTCAGAGCTCTTTTATAGCATAGCTCAGGTATTTCACTGCTCCTCAGCTACACCAGGTGTGGATCTGGTTATTCAATCTGCCACAGTCAGAATTCCCAAGGAACCTGCTTGACAGCTTTTAACTCCTATCATAAAAAGCTGAAAAGAAATTGGGCTTTTCTCTTAGTCCTGGCCACTAAGACACCATTATTTGTGCTCAATATTTAAGCCAAGACTACTGATATCTCAGTGAGAATAAAGACCCAGCTGAAGATCTACAGCCTGAGCTTTTAGGAGAGAAAGATGAGTAAAAATTCAGAAAGAGAAGCTTGATCTCTAATTTCCTGCAATTAATTATGTGAAATAGATTTATTATTCCTGTCTATCCTTTTAGCAGCAGCATATTTTGTTTGGGGTTTTGTTTTTTTTTGTTATCCTGATTTTTCTGCCCTGGTTTCCAGGTCAAATCCAGTCTCAGCAAACACTTATGGTTCATAATTTGGATAACACTGTCCTAGGACAGAAGAATCACAGATTAACTTGGAAAAGTCCCAAGGTAAAAGATGTAAACCACACTTCATGTCCTCTTCAGAGAAAAGGTGGTGCCCCTTTCAGATCAGGGATTAAGGACCATTATTTGAAGAAACCTGTCCCCAAAACAACCCAGAGGTGTTCCACCTGCAAACCCAAAACCAGCAGGCAGAGAAACTGCTCAAGTCCAACCTCTGAGAACCCAGACCAAAGATTCTTCATCGATTTCTGGTGCACAGCACTGAAAACTTCAAAAGTATGAAAAATTCCAATTCTCCCCGCAACTTAATGAAAAATCAGAATAATAAAAACCACCACAGTGTCACTGATTGAGCAAATGTGCATTTTTCTGTCACAGCCACTGCCAGGGAACCTCTCAGTGCTCCCCCTCTCCTCTCACTGCTACATCAAAGCCTCTCTGTCTGACAAACTCCGGTGGATTTCCTGCTTGTCATCGCCATCATCATCCTCAGCCGGGTCATTTTCCTCTCCAGACTCCACGTAGATGGGCCAATCGTTGTCAGCCTCCCCTTTTTCCTGCCCCTCTGAGGCCGTTTCCACCAGGCTGAGGTTGATGGGCACGGGGTCCTCGTGGGTGGTGGTGACGCAGGTGCAGCTGTCGCAGAGCCCGAAGCGCCGCAGCCCCTGCGACAGGCTGTTGGTGAAGGTTCTCCTGCAGCCCTTGCAGATGATGGGCTTGTTGGAGCGATGGACCTGCAGGGAAAACAGCAAACTTGAGGGGAAAAACAAACAAAAAAGGCAATTTGCTGGTTTGGAGAAATTGTCAGAGCAGGGAAACAGCCACGGGATCCCATCGTGATTTTGGACGTAAAGATTTTGGGCTACTCAAGGACAGAAATCATGGAATGGTTTGGGTTGGAAGGGACTTGGAGCTTCTTCAGCCCATGGACACCTTCCACAACCCCAAGCTCTGTCCAGCCTGGCCTGGGACACTTCCAGCAATGGGGGATTGTTGGGGGTTGGATTTGTTTCCTTTTTTACTTGTGGAATTTTGCTTTGTTATAAATACTAGTAAAGAGCTGTTATCCCTATCCCCATAACTCTGCCTGAAAGTCCCTTTAATTTCCTTAATTATAATAATTTGGAGGGAGGGGATTTGAATTCCACATTTCCTAAGGAGGTCCTGCCCCCTCCTTAGCAGATACCTGTCTTCCTAACTAAGACAGGAATCCACAACCTCACCACCCTCACAGGGCAGAATCCCTTCCCAAAATCTAATTTAACAGATTGGGAGAACAAAACACCCAAATTCTTATTGTCCAGTTCAGGAGAAATACAGAACATCCAATAGACCAAAAAATGAACCAAATATCATCATTAACTGAAAAACTTCTCTCACATTGGCAAGACTCATTTCCTTCAGGAAATACAACTGGAAAATGCCAAGAAAACCTTTGAAATAAATTCCCTGGTGGATATATTATAAATAACTATGTAATCCTTGGCTTTCATTATTATGCATTGGCTTTTGCAAATTATTATTAATCACAATTTTGATGTAGTACAGTTGTAATCACTTTTAACTCCTTTAATAAAGTATAATCTGTTAGCTTTTGTAGCCAATGCCCTGTGTAGCATATATATATAGTAGTGTAATAAATATATATTATAGATTAGGCTTTTGAAAAATATTAAAATAGAGATTGTGTGTTGTGCACTGTAATGTTAAATCCTTTCATTTATATAAAATATTTATATTATTATATTATTATATTATTTATAAAAATATTTCATTTATATTTCATTATCAATGGTAGGAATAACTCAGATAATTATGTGAAATAACTATGTTGATTCAATGTACTTATGGAGCATCTTATCTAAATGACAACATTAGAAGAACCAGGAATATAAACATGAAGAGAAAAAATGCAAGAAATTTACTACTGACCCTCCAGGTTACCCAAAAGTGTCAAACAAGAAAACAGAGCATGGAGAAGAGATAAAACAGATGAATTTCATCTGCAAGATGTCACGAAGACAAGCCAAAAGTGGACCCAAACAAAAGAATTCCTGGAACATGTAAACTCACAGGAATGTTTGAACATATATAATCCTCCTCAATATGCATTTATCCAATTAATGATAAAGCACATGAGAAAATTGCTTTAAGCAAACTGGCAGTAGTTCCCCAATCACCCCAGCGCCGTGCAAAGCCTCTTTTATCCTTTCAAAAACTTCTCAAACGTTTGAAATTTGACATTTTTAAATTTGAAATTTTAACTTTTTTTTTTTTTTTTAATTTTTAATTTCTTTTTTTAACTTCTCAAGATCCTAAAGAGCGTTTTGTCTGCGGGGAGGCGGCGGCGGGGACTCACGCTGAGGGCGTGGCTGCGCAGGTGCTCCTGGCGGGTGAAGCGCTTCCCGCAGGTGTCGCAGGGGTAGGGCCGCTCCCCGGTGTGCGAGCGGATGTGGCGCTTCAGGATCCCCTTCTGCTTGGCCGTGTAGGGGCAGAAGGGGCACTTGTGCAGCTTGATGGGCACCACCAGCACGTCACCTTGGGGAGAAGAACACACCGGGTTAGCTCGGGCACCTCCTCAGCCGCGGCTCGGCTCCTCGCCCTGGGCTCGGCTTACCTGGGATCTCCTCAGCTTGTGCTGCTGCACGATTCAGAGCCCTGGAAAATCAGCCTGACTCTTGCTCGTGACAGCAAAATATTCATTTTATTTTAGGAAGCTTTTTAATTAAGTACCAAAAAAAAAAAAAAAAAATCTGCTTTTAGTGAAGTGGGGTCTCTATCTCAGCCACTTCATTTTTAAAAAATTATTAAAGCATTAGCATTAAACAGCATCAGAAACTAAAACCTTCAACACAAACTGCAGACAGTTTAACACAAACCTTTAACACAAACTGCAGGCAGTTTAACACAAACCTTTAACACAAACTGCAGGCAGGAATGGCACATTTTGTCCATGTGCTTTCATATTTAGATATGAAAACACAACTCTTTGTTTCTACTGCCTTCCTGCTGGGAATAACAAGATGAAGGACTCCAATATTATTTCCTGACAATATTTTACTGTTCCTAAAACCAAACCCCAAGTAATTTACAATTTATGGAGTCAGGTGCAAGAAGAGAATTAAATTTGAAGATCCCATTTTACAGGAACGTGGGCATTGCCAAGTTTTTCAGCACCAGCCCAGCTTCCTTTCCAGCAGAAAGGTGGAGATGTGATGCCAAAGGAATAATTTTCTCTGTTCCAGGCACTGATTCAGGGAAATATTTTGTGTGTCAAGCAGGTGAGGCTGCAGAGCATCCTTTGTATTAAGTTTTATCCAGCCCACTATCAAAAAAGGTGTGCCTGGTATTAATGATGTGAGTGAGGGACAGCTCACCCTGGTTTGGAGCTTCCCAAGGGATTGCAAATCCCTGCTGGGCATTTAGAGCTCCATTAAAACCCCAAACCCAGTGCTTAGTTTTGTTTTGTTTCCAGTGCTCTACAGGTGCCTGTTTCCCCTCCCTCTGCTATGAAGGATGACTGGCACAGAGGTGGACACTTGAAAAGAAGTGATATTTATCTCCTCTCTTAACCTGAGTGCACCATTCTTTTATCAGGACTTTGTATTTCTCATTTCTGCCGCCTTGTGAAGAAGCTGAGGCAGCAGCACCACTGAAAGCTGAGAAACTCCCACTCTCCTCACTGCTACAAAGTCTTGCTTTAGCACAGAAACAGAAGGAATGGAAGGTTTGGTTTCTTTTCCCTCACTCCTACTCAAAACCCATCTCCCACTAACATTTCTGCTACACTGCCAGGCCTCCTGATGTTCCCTATCAAACTCTGGAAGCATTTCCCTTTTAATGACTCATGAACAGCCTGGAGATGTTGGGAAAAGAGAAGTGAAATTTGTGTGTTGGATGTTCTTGCCTTGCCACATGTCAAAAAGCAGCAGGGTGAGTGGTGACAGCCCTGCTCTGAGTAAACCTGCATTTGTGATTTTATCGGTGCCCTGTTTGAAAGCACTGAGAGGATTTGTCACTTTTATTGGCTTTAAGGTCACACAGGCAGCTTGAGCTGGAGATGACATGAAAATAAATTCGCTGGCTACAGTCAGTGCCAGCCCTGTGGCATTTGTCACAGCCTCTGCACCTGTGGCACTCACAGTTTGTCAGAGACACCTCCTGTCCTCCCAAGGCTGTTTGGACAAGGCACTTATGAAAAACCAGCTAAAATGCCCAAATCTTTATTGTCCACATCAGGAGAAATGCACATGGGCATGATTTTCTTCTTCTCCAGGTGCCTGACAGTGCTGCCAGGAAATATTCCTGAGATATTCCAACTGCTGCTGGGCTCGGGGCAGCTGAAAAGTGAAAAAAAAGCCTCATCTTTATGCTATGCCACAGAGTTGAAAGCTTTCAGTGCTCCTAAAGGACTTGTAGGAATTCCTCAGTGTTGGATAAAACAGATTCCTGCCCTCTGAAGTTCCAAGCAGGAGCAAACAGAGCAGCACTGGCAGGGGCTGTGATGGGAGGAGCTCCTCCTGCTGGGCCAGGTCCCTCCTGTGGCAGCTCAGCTCCCGCTGGATTGCTCTTTGTGACCATCAGGAGGCAAAAAATTCTTTTTCAAAACGCACCTGCCATTCAACGAGGTCCCAGTGAATTTGTTTATTAAAGAAAAATCACCCCAAGTGGAATTGGGGGTGAGCTGGGAGCTGCAGAGCTGTCAGGAATACTCACCTGCCACGGGCTGCACCGAACAAACGAGTACAGCTGCTTTCAAAGTGCACAACAAGAGTTTATTTCACCGTGCCAAAATATTCAGCAAAATATTCTTGAACAAGAACAACAAAAGAGGCAGCCCAACAAAGCTGTTCCCTCCTGCAGCGCACAGCTGCACCTCCCGAGTCCTCTCACCTGCGTCCTCACCATACCAGTCGCTGTGAATGTCCACCATGGAGCTCATGGCTACTCCTGCATCCTCAGCCCTACCCTCAAATCCCCGGACAAAGTGATGCACCACGTCCTCCTTCCTCGGGGCCGAGCTGTTGCGCAGCAGAGCCTCCAGGAACTGCTTCATGTGGTAATTATTGCAGGCCAGCTCCACGGGCTGCCCTTCCTCCATCTGCTCCAGCGAGACGGGCGCGGGGTACTGCGGCAGCCGCTCCGCCTCCGCCTCCACCTCGTCGGGGTCGAACTCCACCTTGGGTTCCACCCCCTGGGGCAGCGAGGAGGAGCCGTCGGGGGAGTCGCTGCTCAGCGGCTCCCTGGCCACCAGCTCCAGCGGGCGGCAGCTGCTGCAGGCCCCGCAGGGAGGCTCCCGCTGGCACCCCGCGATCCTCTCCTTCTCCTGCAGCGAGGATGCTGAGGCAGAGCCCTTGGAGCCCAAGGAGGTGCCCTCCCTGGCCGAGCTCCCGCTGTCAGCCTGGTAAAAAGCAGCTTCCCTCTCGATTTTCCTGCAGATGTCCAAGGAGGATCTGATGTAGGTCTTGCAGAAGTTGACCACGTCGGTCATCTGCAGGTAGCTGGCGGCAGACATCACCTCGATGACGTTCTCCCCGCACAGATCCAGCTTCCCGGAGTAGAGGAAATCCAGGATGATGGAGAAAGCCTCGGAGGTGACGATGTCCAGCGAGGCTGTGCTGTGGCGCCCGCTGTCCTGGATGTAGTGGATGAGCAGCGCTCGGAAGTAGCCGCTGTTGGCGAACAGGATGTTCTTGTGGGCTTTGAAGATCCTGCCCTCCACGATGATGCTGCAGTCGCAGAAGAAATCCCGCTTGCGCTGCTCGTTCAGCTCCCCCAGCAGTTTGGTGTAGTACGACTGCACCTCCATGGCTGTGCGGGGAACAGAGCGGGGCGTCAGCACCGGCACCGCGGGGACACCGGCACACCCCGGGACACCGGCACCCCCCGGGACACCGGCACACCCCGGGACACCGGCACACCCCGGGACACCGGCACCGCGGGGACACCGGCACCCCCCGGGACACCGGCACCCCCCGGGGAAACCGGCTCTGCCTCCCCCTCCCAGCGCTGCGGGGATACCGCCAAGGATCGTCCCGCCCGGTACCGGGGGTCTCACACCCCTCCAAGGACCTTCCCGCCCCGTACCGCGTCTCCGTTCTGCCCGGTACCAGGAGTCTCACATCCCACCAAGGTCCGGTACCAGCATCCCCTAGAACGCCAAGGAACCGGGATACCCCACCGCGCCAAGGACCGTTCTGCTCGGTACCGGGATCCCTCCCTGCTCCAAGGACCGTCCCACCCGGTACCGACGGTCCGTCCTGCCCGGTGCCCACCGGCTGTCCCGGAGCACCAAGGGCCGTCTTTCCCAGAACCAGCATCCCCTAGAACGCCACCCCGCCCGGTGCCGGGATTCCCTCCGCGCCAAGGACCGGCGGCGGCATCGCCCGGAACGCCAAGGACCGTCCTGCCCGGTCCCGGGATCCCTCCCTGCTCTGTGCACCGCCCTGCCCTGGCGCGGGGAGCCCCGGAACGCGTCCCCGCCCGCCCCGGGGAGCGCTCGGTGCCCGTGGCTCACCTCCGCCCGGCCGCGCTCCCGGCCCCGCTCCCGGTCCCGCCCGGCCGCCGTACCCGGGCCGCGCCCCCGGGGCGGGGCAGGAAGTGACGTCAGAGCCCCGGCTCCGGGGCGGGGCCCGCGGGGTGAGGGGTCGGTAAATATTGGTGACGTCACACCGCCAAGATGGCGGAGGGGTGAGCGGGGCACGGCCGGGGGGCGGCGGGACCGGGAGCGGGACGGGAACGGGACAGCGGCCGTGATGGGGACGGGGGGCGGCGGGGGAGCCGGGGCGGGGCGGGGGCTGGGGCGGTGGAACCTGGGCTCCGGATCTGGGGTCGGGGTCTGGATCGGGGGTCGGGATTTGGGCTCCGGGTCTGGGGTCGGGGTCTGGATCTGGGTTT
>VZUI01048041.1:0-22239 GCA_013401135.1 Cettia cetti | reverse complement strand
CCATCCATCCATCCATCCATCCATCCATCCATCCATCCATCCATCCTCCATCCATCCATCCATCCATCCATCCATCCCTCCATCCATCCTCCATCCATCCCTCCATCCATCCATCCATCCATATCTGCCAGTTCCAATTTATAATTCCCACTGATCCTGAAACACCCCAAATCTGGGACATGATAGCTCAATATAGGGGTGTCACTGCAGCTACAGGGACCCCAGGGAGGGTTTGCCAAAGTGCATGAAGACCTTTCAGCACATTCTCTGCGTGACCAATGGCTGGAGCAGGGCCACAATGCCTGTCCCTGGCTGTCCTTGCCCTCCTGGACCCACTGTCCACCCAGGAGCACTCAGCCCCACATGAATTGAGGTGTTGAGAGAGCTGCCATCCTGTGTTCAGCAGGACCACCAAATGCCACGGGACTGGCAGAGAAAGAGATCTCAGAGCCCTTCTAAGAAGCCAGAGTCCCTTTTTTCCCTTGAGCATCTATTTAGATTTCTTCTTCAGCACCAAAACTCCCTCAGATTGCTGCTGTGCCATGCCATGTGGGTACCTAGGCTGGGGGGATGGCTTGAAGCACCTCCAAAAATCAGTGAATTAATCTCTGAGCTCCTGTTCCCATGTGTGGTGAGCCAGAGCACAGCCAGCCAGGTCCCTCAGCTTCCCTTGCTCCTGAAGGATCCTGAAGGTCTCTGAAGATCCCTGCTAAATGGGATTTATACCTCAGCCCCATCTGAAAGTGAATCCAGATGACCCCTGGGGAAGAGCCCTTCCCTTTGTAGCTGACTTGGGCACCCTGCCACATCTCTGTTCCTCTCCTCTCCCATCCAAATCCCTTCCCCGCAGCCAGTGCTTCCAGACAGCCTCCAGCTTCCAAAACACGAGAAATTCCCTTCAAAACGCTGGTGGTGTTCCCTCAGGACACAGAGACCCCCACCCTCAGCCCCCCTGCCCGGCAGCAGCCAGGCCGAATGTGGCCATTTCCACCCCATGTTACATCCCACACATCCTGCCACCTGTACCGATTTATTTCAGGGAAAAAAAAAAAATCAGACCAAACTCAAGCCCAAGTGCTAGATTATTTTGGGGTGAGGGGAAGCAGCTGCTTGTGAGGCACCCCACCAAACTTCAAGGACCTCTGCAGGTATTTGCAGCAGGAGCAAATCCCCTGAGATTAACGATCTGTTCCCAGGAAAAGAGGAAAGGTGGTGAGGAGCATTGGCTGAGCTGTAGTGAGTACATGGTCACCCCTCCCCCAGGAGACTCGCTATCATTTTGGGGTACTTGCTGAGGTGGATAATCCCAGCTTCTGCTTCTTCTCCTACTTCTTTTAGTTTTCCTTTTAATAAAACACCCAGTATGGGCCCTTTCACCATGAAATCATCATGCTTCAGAGCATTCCCACTCCCTCCCCCATTTTCTCTGCTCCACGCTAGGAAATCCGCTCCCCCCACAGCCGCTGTGTGAGGACACCCCAAACCTGGAGCCGCCACCGCGACAGCACCGTAGAAGTGACACCCCCCCACACACACACACACACCCCTCCCCGGTCAAAATTAACCCATCCAGGGGGATGGGGGACTGTGACACCAACTTGGGGTGAGCCGATAAAACCATGCGTGTGCCCCCAGCGCTCTCACCCACTCGGGGTATCCCCGGACTGGAATGAATCCCCGCGGCCGTGGCGGTGCCGGTGGCGGTGCGGGGGGGTGCGCGGGGGGGGGGGGGGGGGGGGGGGGGGGGAGGTTGCCTTGGCCACGCATCCCTCTGTGAATGCATGACGTGCGCAGGGCTGGCGCCAGGCTGTCTGGGGCCGGGAGTTAGATCAACACAGCTGGAGGGCCCGGGCCACAGCTGGGCAAAGGCAACGGGTCCCGCCGCCCAGGCAGAGCCTGTGGGAACCGCCGCCAACAAAACCCCCCTGCAAACAAAAGCTCCCCCCCCAGTCCCTCTGAAGCCTTTCAGCGCCCCCCCCCCCGCCCCCCCATCCCTTGGGAAATGAGAGGGGGTGTATGGGAATAAGCAGAGGCTGTATGTTGTTTTGTGTTGAGGGGAAGTCGTAAGAAGGATTCAGGTGGTGGTCTGAAAAAAGTTTCTAAAGGTTTTGTAAACATTTTTTTAAAAATCTGTGTTAATTTCATGAAGTTTTACGTGTATCGTTTATTTTTGAAAGATGTTTAATTCTTTTTTAACTTGATTTTGTAGGGTTTTTTTTGGAGGGGGGGGGGGATTAGTTGTTAGCTCTTGCCCCAAAATAGGTTAATGAGGGTAATTACGCCTCTTCCCAAGCTGCTATCCTTTACACAGAAGTGATTTCCCAGGAAATTCATAACGAGTCATGTGGGGGGAGGGGGGGGAGAAAAATAAAAGATACAAAAATAATCCAACCCCAAAAAGTGTTTCATGCTGCTTTCAAGGTTTTTTGTTGAGCAGCTCATGGCTTGGGGGAGATGTGGGGAGCAAGGGTGCCCCTCAGCCTGCAGTCCCCAGACCCCTTTGGGGAGGTGGAAATAAGATCCAGCACTACCAAACTGGGATTTGGGCAGATCTAGAATAAATCGCCTGTACCCCCACCCTCCTGCACCCCTCCTTAGGTGGGACCACCAGGTCAAGCAGGGTCTCAGGGTGCCCCCAATCCCTTTTGGCTCTAACATTCCCTTCCTGCACTTTCATAACCAAGCCCCCATAACTAAATCCCACCGAAGTCAATATTTGGGGGAGTGAGTTTTTTTTCCCTTGGGCTCATGCAGATTCACAGTCTGGGTGTTGCAGGGCTGTCACTTCTGCAGGACCCCTCCATATGCCACCCACTGCTGTGGGGGACCCCAGATCGCTCCAGCTTTGGGCTTTTTCTATGGGCATTCTCAGATTCTGTAAGTTTTGAAGCAGCGATGGTTCGGAAGGCCAGTTTCCTTCATATCCCCCCCCCCCTTCTACTGGGATAACCCCTTTGCCTATAAATCTCCTCTCCCTCTCCAAAATAAAAAACCCTCCAGGCCTCTCACAGGCGCTGACCTAAATCTGGTTTCTCCATCGTAACCTCAGTTTTACCGCAATTAATTTTTTTCTGCTGGTCACAAGATAATTCCTGACGCCAGAAAGTCTGGAGGTCAGATGAGAAACGGATTGAGGAAAAGGGCGGCACTAATTTCCTTAAAACAGGGAGGTTGGGAGAGGGGAAACCCCCATAGTCTTGTCTAAAAATAGGGGGAATTCACTGGGAAGGGGAGAGGGACAGTTTGGGGGTGCCGGGGTGTTGAAGGGGTTTGGGGGGGAGATAATCCCCAAGAGGTTTGGGGGGTCTGGCCACGGGGAGGAGGACTTGCGTGGCCGTGTCATCCCCCGTCGGGCTACTCTGGCCATCAAGGGTCAATTTGGGGGGCTGGGGGGGGAAGGGGGGTGAGGTAAAGGGGGTTTAAGGCTTCATTTATGTGTAGGGGCGGAGTTTGATGCTTCGTTGACACTCGGAGGCGGGGTTTAGGGCTTCGTTTACATAAAGGGGGCGAGATTAATGGTTATTTTACATAAAAGGGGGTGGTGGTGTTCATAATTTGCATCCAGCGGGCGCGGTCAAGTCTCGCTGCCTATATAAACGCGGCGCGGGTGTTCCCCCCTTCCCCCTCCGCGATCTGCCGGCGAGGTACGAAAGTTTGGGGTCCCGGGAGTGAGAGTTACGGTTCTCAGAGCTCCCCTCTTTGGCGATCCTGGTGCTCAGCGGTCCCAGCAAAACCCCTGCTGCCGCGACAGCCCCTGAGGCTCCTGGGCATCCCCCGTCCTGCATCTCCAGACCTGCTCTGAGCCCACCATGAAAGCCATCAGCCCGGTGCGCTCCGTCCGGAGCTGCTACGAGGCCGTTTGCTGCCTCTCGGAGCAGAGTTTGGCCATCGCCCGGGGCAGCCACAACAAGAGCCCGGCCTTGGAAGAGCCCATGAACTTGCTCTACGATATGAACGACTGCTATTCCAAATTGCGGGAGCTGGTGCCGGGCATCCCTCAAGGCACCAAGGTGAGCCAGGTGGAGATCCTGCAGCACGTCATAGACTACATCTTCGACCTCCAGATCGTCCTGGAGGAGGGGTCCAAGGGCCGCGACCCCTCCTCCGAGGCCACCCTACTCTCCCTTAAGGTAAGGGTCGCTTCGGGCTGCGGGCTATGTATGTCGATTTGGGGAGAGAGGATGTGTTAGGTTGGAGGTGATAACAAAATCGGGGGTGCTGCAGGGTCCCCGAGTGTGTTGGTGGGTCGTGGCACGGTGGGGAATGGGGAGGAGTGGGGACCATCAGCCGCCGGGGTGATCTTAAGCCCTGTCCCCTCTCTCCGCAGGCGGCTGAACTCGCCTCAGAACTCCGCACCAAAGACGAGAGAAGTTTGTGTCACTAACGCCACCTCCACCTGGTGAGTGTCCACCACCATCCCCAGCCCAGTCCTCCCCACATGCCCGCATCCCAGGTGGCGTCCCGGCCGCCCCCTGCCGCCCCCCAGCATCAAAATCCCCAGGGGATCGGTCCCCAGCAGCCCGCGCTGCCCTCTCGCCAGTTCCCCCTCGCACCCCAATTTACCACCACCCAGTCCGCCTCCCCCAGCGCACCACTGCGCAGCACTTAGTGCAAGAGCCGATATTTGGATACCGATCCAAATAACGCAGAGTGCTCCCCCTTTTTGCAATCTCCTGCCGAGCCTCCCACCTGCACCCCAGTCCCCAACCAGCTCAAAGCCACCCCCAGCACCTCCAGCCGGGGGCCAGACATCGTCCCCGAGCAACCTGGTTCCCTGGCTCCTACCCCCTCTTTGCAAATCTCCATCCCCAACTCCACTTATCACCACACTAATTACCACTATTATATTTTTTCCTCCCTCCCCCTCTCTCCTCTCACCTCCCGGTGCCAATTAGCAAACAGGCAGCGAGTGTCGGTTCCTGGTTCGTTATCAGCCGGAGGTAAATAGCAGCTTCCTCCGTGGCGCCGGGCTGTCTGCGACCTACCGGCCCCGGCATCGCCTCCCCCGGGCCCGGGCACTGCGAGTGGGGAGCGGCTGGTTCCGGCCCCCCCAGCCTTCCTCCGCCGGCATCCCACCCACGGAGCTCAGCATCCCAGCTTTGGACCCCAACTCACACGAGATATTTTTAATGATAGACTGATGATGAAGAGGAGGTTGTCTGTATATTTTTGGATTATAACAGGGAGTCCTTTTTTTTTTAAAGGTGTTGAATGGGATGGCGGGGTGGGGATTAGGGGGTTTTGGGGAGGGGGGGACAAATCCTCGAATATGAACCAAACTCTCGGGGGCTGTGGCCTCGTGTATTGTGGAGCTCTATACTAGAGTATAACTTTTTGTACCTTTTGTGCAGGAAGGTGAATTTCTGCGAACATGCCCTGTACTTGCTTTATAAACTTTTTATAAAAGTTACCATTTTTACATAATAAAAATCAGATCATTTTCATTGGGTTTTTTTTTTTTCTCCTTCATCACTGGTGTGGAGGGAGCTGGGGTGCACCTCTGGGTGGGAAAACAACCCCCTGGGGGGTGGGAGCCTCCCAAACTCTGATGGGAACTTCTAGGGTTACTGTAGGAATCTTCGTAATTGTGTAATAGCGTTGAAATGTCAGCTCAGGTATGGGAGGAATTAACCCCGGGCTGCCGGCTCCTGGCCGAGGTGGCTGCCAGTTATTTTGGATGCTGCTGTGCTTATCTGATAAGGAGTGAAGATGGTGCTGAGCCCCGGGGACCATCTGGAGGTGTAGCTGAAGCTCTGGGAAAGAGGAGAAAATAGGCTTTTTGCACTTTTCAGCTGTGTGAAAATGGGCTGCCTGGTGCCCTGATGCTGCAGTTGAGCTTCTCCTGGGCTGGGAGGGATGATGCTGCTCCCCCAGGATATATCCCATAGGGGTAGAGGAGTTTCTGGGCTGCTTTTGCTGCCCTAGGTAGAGAGCAGCTCCTGCCTGCCCTGATCTCCTTGGGGTCAAGGGAAGGGGCGTTAGAGAGCAAAAATGCTTTTCCCTCCCCTTGGGTAGTGCTGTGGTTTCCCTTTGGCCCCGGACCAGATGTGACCCCGGCTGGCTCAGCTGTGGAGCTGGATCTTGCTCCCTAGGGAAGGTGTTGGCCTGCCTAGGATGAAGTTAAATTAACTTCACCCTCACCTGTGGCACCATCATCTTTATCCCCTGTGCTGGGCTCTAGTTTTGCAGCCGTGGGCTGATGTGGGTCCTGCCCCGTGGCACTGTGGTGTCCCCAGGGTGCTCCAGCATCCAGGGGGGCAGGGTTGGGGGCTGCATTATGGGAAGAGGAGGAGGGACACACGGGGGTCTCGGAGCACAGAGTGATACAAACATTCACCCACACACAGAGGCTTCAGCCTCTATCCCAGTGACAGCTGGCACCTGCCAAACACCCCTTGTCCATGGGCATTTCCACAGGGAAAAGCAGCACGTGGAGCTTCCAAAAAGCACCACCTGGTCCAACTGGATCACCAGCCCCTGGGATCCTCCCTCCTCCCAGCTTGGTGTCCCCAGCTCCTCAGGGCAGGGTATCCTCAGGCACCCCTGGGTGGGAGGGGGTGGCACGGCTGTCCAGGCACGGTGGGAGGCAGATGAGGGTGTCCCCCCAGAAACCACTGCAGCTGGGAACAGAGCTGCTGTTATGCTCACAGCTAAATATAGGCTTTTGCCATCTCCACTGGTTTTTGGCTCTGGAGGAAAAGGCAAGGGGTGGGTTAGGGGTGAGTGTCCCCACGTTCACCCCTGTGTCGTGGTCCTCCAGCTGTGCCAGTGCTGATGCTCCAAAGGGATTTAAGTGGGATGGGTGGGAAAAGCATCCTGGGCATGAGCCAGGGGACAGGGATGAGTCTCGGTTCCTGGAAGGTGGGGCCTCTTGCAGTGTGAGCACTCTAGGTCCTGATGGGTCCCCATCAGGGGTGATGGCGGTGGAAATCCTGGACTCGTGGGAGCATTAATGAGCCTACTTTGGGGCTGGGGTTATTGGGAGAAGTGGGGCTAGACACTGGTGGGGTGGGAGAAACCAGTCCTGCTGGGGCTAGGCACTGGGGAGGTGGAGGGTGACTCCAGCCCCTGGAGAGTGGAGGTGGCCGCTGCCGCTATCCCCTCTCAGGGATCAGGGCAGGGGATTCCCGCGGCCAGGGGCTGTGGGGTTTGGCAAGGTGTAGGTTCAGCTCTGGCTCCCAAGAAGCCTCCCAGGGCCGTTACCTCCTCCCCCGTGGTGGACAGATTCCGGCTTCTTGCCCGGAACAGCCACCCCGACATTCCCAGACTCTGGCACAAGCCTTGTTCAGATCCCACTGACTCCCAGGGCTGGGCTGGGCTGTCAGATGCCAGTGCTTTCTTTGAATTTTTTTTTTTTTTTTTTTTTTTTTTTTTTTTTTTTTTCTTTAAAGGAAACCCCCACAACTAGAAATAACTGCTGGGACTGGGATTTACCTCGGGCGGGTAGATTTACCCCATGCAGCAGATTTACCCTGGCTGTTGTGGGATGCCGATGCTTTCCTGGAAAATCCTGATTAAAAAATAAAATAAATAACATAAAGAAATCGGGAAAAACACACAGCTAAAAATAGCCGCAGGGGCCGAGATTTACCTCGGGGGGAACAGCTGGAACGAGAAAAATGCTTCTGGACGAGTAAAGCCCGGCTTTACTTTTACCGCCCCAGTTACACTGCAGGAGTGCAGAAAAGAGGGTGAGGAGGGCAGAAACTAATACCGGGGCGGGGGAGCGGTGAAGGTCGAGCGCGGCCCCGCCACGGTGCCGGTGGCCCCTGGGCCGGCTCGTTCGCCTCTTGGCAAGCGCCGGAGTCTGATGCAATCGCCGCGCTGACGGAGGCGGCGGTTCCCACCTGTATTTGCCATTGTGTGCCCGGAGCTGTTTGCAGGTGTTTGCTGGCGCCGCGCTGTCTGAGCCGCACTTCCCTCCTCCTCCTTCTCCTCCTCCTCCTCCCGCTGCTGCCCCGGCCAAGGCCTGGCCCCCCTCGGCCCCCCCTCCCGGCTCCCCGCCAGCCGCCGCTGACACAGATGCTGCGAGCACACGCGTGACCTTGGCCAGGCGCGCTCACGCGTGGAGGGGGTTCCTGGCCGCTGAGCGTGGGTGTGCACACGCACATATGTGCTGACATACATGGCTACACTGACACGTGTGGTGTGTGCATATTCACGTGCGTGTGCGTGTTTGCACGCATGACTGCGTGCATTTACGTGTTTACAAACACTGACACGCGGCTGTGCACGCTCACGCGTGGAGATACGCACACATAACTGTGCTCACGCACATCTGTGCACACTTAAAATACAGGCACACTTATGTATGTGGTGCATGTATGCACACATGCCTGTGTGCACTTACACACACACACCTATGTGCACTTACACACGTGCATACAGTGACATGTGTCTGCGCACATACACGTGTGCGTGTATACACTGGAGGGCTCATCCTGCAAAGCAGCACCGCCCTTGGTTGGAACTCCCAGAGATGCTGAGGAATTGGAGGAGGTTATTCCTGCTCCCTCTCCACCCCCGTGTGGACCACCCTCTGTCCTGGCAGCCAACTCGCGTGCTCCTGTCTGCCCTTGTCTTCCGTCTCCCGCAGGTGACATCGGGGCTTTGTCCCACGGTGTTACAGAAGCTTCACTCACGTCCCAAAATCGGCCGGGGAAGGGACGACGTGGGGCGGAGCCGGAGCGGTGCGGGCCCGCAGCCGCGACTCGATGCTGCCGTCTCCAGGGCAGAGGAAGAAGAGCGCGGCTCACCGGGAAGGTTCTCCCCTTGGGAAGAACTGGGGTTTCAGATTTCCTCTGGTGTACCCCTGGAAACGACCAGGACTTCCCCCGATGCCTATCCCGGCAAGAATTGGGGTCTCCTCTGGTGTTCCTGGGAAGTACCAGGACCTTCTCTGGTGCGCTTAGAGAAAGGACTGGGACCTCCTCTGTTGCCCCCATTCCAGGCACAGAGATGTGTGGCACTGGGCTGGGGGCTGCTGGCCCCCTGTGCTTGTCTAGTGACCCATCACATGCTCCTGGGACAGTTGTTCTCCCCACTCTGGGCAGAGCCATAGGGTACCACGGCCAGCACAGTGATGGATCTCTCACCTTGCCCCAGGGTGAGGAGGCTGGTCCAGGGGCTGGTTGGGATGCTTCAGGCCATCCCAGACCTCTGCAACATCACAGAATGAGACAGTGTCTAAGGTCCTTTCCAATCCAAACCCCTCTGGCTTGTAGGGTGGAAGATGGTGCATGGCCCACCTGTCTGGACAGCTTGGTGTCAGAGGAAGATACAAGTCTGTGTCTTCTGGTATGGGAGAGGACTTTGCTGGTAGAAAGCCATGGCTGGAAAGCTGGAAAAGGCTTATTGAGCAAATATTAGAAAGGGAAAGATGCCTTTGACTCCTCCCTCAGCTGTCCCTCAGCACAACTGAGGGGGTGAGGGCCAACCAGTTTTCCCACCTCTGGGTCAGCCCTCACACCAGTGAGGTCACACTAACAACATATGAGGGTATCACCTCTGCTTTGTCCAAACTGGAGGAGTTGAGGACACAAGCTGCCAGGCCCTCCCCATACCCCAGTGTCCTTCTCCCAAGGGTTTCCCACTGGAGCGAACCCAAAGCAGGCAATTGACACAAATCTATCCACCCTGCCGGGCACGGCCTTGTCTTTGTGTGCTGGGATGGAGACAGCAGTTGCCTTCTTCCCACAGAGGAGAAGAAGGAGCTCTGGGTGTATTGATTTGCCAAGCTCAGCCACACTCCTGGCACAGGGGCAGCACTGCCCAGCTGGGGTGGCATCACTGCTGCCAGGCCTTTTGTTCTGCCTCAAAGTCTCATACGGTGGGAGGCAAATGTCTGTCCTGGATCCAAGGCTCCTGGCACGTTTCTGGGTGTCCCTCCCAGCTGAGCTGGAGTCTGAGGTCTGGTGTCCTTCCTCATCCACAGCAGAGGCCATGCCCAGCATGGGTATCCATCTGTCTGTATTCCCTCTCTGCTCATGATTATCCTTAGCCCAGACCTGGGCATGGAGTTGGCTCTTCCTGGAGAGAATGATGGAGAGAAGAACAATAGGGAGGAATGAAAGGATAGAGGCAACCAGGTGATGGAGAGGAATCAGGGAATGGAGAGGAACCAGGGGATAGAGAGGAACCAACTGCTGTGGCTTGGTGGCCTCAGCAGGATTAATCCCTGGCTTGCCTCAGTGGCTGTGGTGGCCTTTTACTGGTGCCAGTAAGGGTCAGAATTGCCCTCACTCAGGGGTTTGCCATTGCCTCGGTGATTCCTGTTACTGCTGCACTTTGAAATACCCTGCAGGCCAGCTTGGGTGCCCTTCAGCCCCTTTTTCTCCCTCCACTTTCCCAGAAAGGTCTGGTGCACTCCAAGGACACAGGTGGGATGCGTGTGGAACAATGGGTGGCAGGTTGAACAAACTGAGTGAACCAGGGGCCAAATCTCCTCATGCTGAGATCCCTGCCCTCCCCCAACAGCACTGTCCCCCTGTCTGCAGGGTGGGGAGGTGCCAGAAAGCCTCTGACTAGCGGAGGCCAAAATCTTTGTTTTAAATAGATGCAGCTCCCTCTCCCCTACGCCGGGCTGCTGTAACTGGGGATGGGAGAACGATGAGAAGTGTGGGATGAGGATGAGAAGATGAGGACTTGATGGAGATGAGAGAATGATGAGGAACGCAGGATGAAGGGGTTGGAGGGTGGCAGCCCCCAGGCTAGACCCCACCAGATTGATGGGGGGAGGGGAGGCTATCTTCTAAAAAATAAATAAGTAACAGAAACTGTATCCTAGTCCCGATCCCAACCCAGATCCCCTCCACCCCCAAAACCCTTGGTCTCGAGAAGGGCCCTCCCCTTATTTGCATAAATGACCCCGCCCACCGCGCGTCCACCGTTAATGCCCCGCCCTGCGCGGCGCCACCGGCCGCACCGAGGGGGCGGGGCCACGGCTTCCACAGCCAATCAGCACGCGGCGTTTTCCGCGGGAAATCCGAATTTCGCGGCACGGGTTTTGGCGCTAAAAAAAAAAAAAAAAAAGAAAAAAAAAAAGAAAAAAAAAAAAAAAAAGAGCGCTCGGGGCCGGGCGCGATCGGGCGGCAGCGGAGCTGGGCGCGGGGGTCCCGGCCCAGGCGGGGCCGCGCTCCGGCCGCCCCGGCCCCAGACGGCCCCGGTGCGGCTGATTTTTGGGGCCGAAAGCGAATTTTTCGCCGATTTCAGCGGCATCGCCGCCGCATTCTTCTCCGCAGGTTTTTCGGGGGGAATTTGGGGACCAGCCGGTGGCATCGCCCGCCGGAACGCCTCCCCGCTCCCCCAAAATGCCACGGCTGAGATTGTGACCCCCCACACCCCTCCCCCGGCTACGGAATCGCGGGGTGCTCCTGCCCCCTTCCCCGGGCCGGGCTTCTCGGAAAGGACTTTGCAATGCTGCGGCTCCCCAGGGGAGTGTCCCCCGCTCCGGGACGGGGGGGTACCGCCCTCCCGCCCCCCCCTCCCCACCACCACCCGAAGAAGGTCACGTCAGTGATGGGCTCCTGTGATCCGGGGGCTTCCAGCCTGGGCAGCCCCCCGTTATCCACAGGCTGTTTGACCCAGGGCTACACGCCAGCGGCTGTCAGCGGCCCCGCTTCCCGGGGCGGGTGTCTCTGTGACACCCCCCAAGGCCCCAGGCTCAGGACCCTCTGTTCAGCCTCGGCGGGACGGCTGCCGGTAAGATGTCTGCATCCCGTCCGTTCCTCGGGCATCGCTTCGGGGGCACGGGAGGCTGGGGATGGTGCTGGGGGTGGCGGGGGGCAAGGAGTGGGTGAGCCCAGGATGTACAGCCCCCTCCCTTCCAAATTTTGCAGCTTATATTGGAGTCTGCACCCTCTAATGTGTCTTTCTGGGAGTGGGGGAGGGTGAGGTCTGAAATCAGAAGTCGAAGTGAAATGGCTCAGATGTTTCTCAACTTCCCCTCGCCCCTGCATACCCGCGGCTCCGGCTTCCGCTTCTCGACCTTTTTCGTCCTCTTTTCCTCTCTCCAGCTTGCAAAAAGTCCGGGGTGTGCCTCAACACCCGGTCAGCAATCCTAGGCCCTTTGACATGCCCTTTCTATGGTGGGGAAATGAGGAATGGGTACAGGCAGAGCCCTGCCTGCTCTGGGCGGGGGGCACCAGCCCTGCCCACTGGGTCTCCCCGCTTTGGAGCTGTGACCCCCGGGGTGACCCGGGGGGGTGGGGGAACACGGGACAGGGGTGCTACAGTGTTGCTTCCCAAGCTTGGTTTCTGCCCGTGGTTATAGTGGGACTGGCAATGGCTGTTTTTTGTGGGAGGGTCTCATCCTCCGTGGATCACCCCAAGGCTTCTTTGTAGCTCAGCCCCTGATGCTGGGGGTTGTGTAGTGGGTTGCTGTCCCATATCCCTGTCTCCAAGCCGCGGGGTCACGGCTGTGTTTACAAAGCCCAACACTAAGCTACAAAGCTACCGCTAAACAGAGAAACTGAGGCACGAGTCGGGTGCTAGCCCCGTGCCCATTGTCAGGGCACACAGGAGGCTCTGCCCAGCCTGTCCCTGCTCCCGGAGGGCCCCCTCCCAGTCCCCGGCCCGTCGCCCCCGCTGGCAGCTGGCATTTAATTCCTGCCTGCTCCAGCCTGGGCACACATCCAGCCCTCACTGTGAGCCTCTGTTCTCTTCGGTCCTGGGAGGGATCCCAGACCCCAGTAACACCGATTTAGTTTTCCCAAAGCTTGATTTATTTATTTATTCCTCCCCCCTGCTCTTTTCCCAATCCCTGATGCTTGGTGCCAGCTGGGGACATTGCCGCGGCGGGGGGAGAGGGAGTGTCTTTGCTTCCCCCTTTGTGCCACGGCTGGGGGGGCTGGATGCATGCGGCCGTTTCGAGTCCCATCCCGGGGGATTTCGGGACCACCTGTCTCTTCTCCGGCCTCTTTGTCTCCGAACCGCGTGAGACATCCTGCCCTACCAGGGGCTGTTGTTTAAGAAGGCTCCATCATGGATTGCTGCCCCCTCCCTTAAAAACACCCCACAGTATCCCTGTACCATTTCTGTGCATGTGCAGAGCTGGTTTTGGGTTAATGGCCCCTTTGACATCATCGTCGCCCACCCCAGTGCTCACTCCTGCCGCTGTCCCCTAAATGTGGCCGGGGAGGGAGGCGCAGGGAGGCGGGCTTGTGTGACACTTGGGAACATGAAGTGCTTGTCCTTAAGTGACACTTGGGATCAAGAGGTTTTGGGCTAACGGCCTCTTTGTCATCACCACCATCATCATGATCACTCACACAAAGAGATGTTCTGGGTGCTGCTGCTCACAACCGTCCCTTGAACAGGGTCTGGGGGGGCTCATGTGACAACCGGGGGGCATGACGTGCACCTCTACCCCCCTTGGTGGCTTGCAAGAGGCGTTTCCCCCTGTCCCCATCTCATTTCCTGCTGCCATTATCCCACTCGTGGTGCTGAAGATGCTATTTCCAGCCCCGGTATGGCACTTGCAGCCCCGACAGCTGGGGTTCCTGCCACACACACCCTGTTTATGGCACAACCTTTGTGTGCAGAGCCGAGGCAATCAGATACAAGCCTTTCCTCCCAGTTCCCAAGCAGGGCAATTGCTGCCGCTCCCACCGGCTTTGTGCCACATGAGTGATCTGGGATCACATGGAGGAACCTATCACCCCGCGGGAAAGCAGGATGGGTTGTCTCTCATGGTCTAAAAATGCCTTAAATTTAACATACTTTCTGATTTGAGGGTTCGAGGGTAATTAAATGCATTTTCCTCCAGGGAAAAAGTGTATTTTGGAGTGGTTTTAGCCCATGCCAATCCCATCGTCAGTGTTTGCCCATCTTCTGGTCTCTCTAGGGGCTGTGGAGTCTCTATAGGGGCTTAGGGCTATGCAAGAGCACTGGAGAGAGGAGTGTTTCTGCTGTGGGATCCCGGGTCCCCACCCTGAACTTGTTCCAGAGTCCACTGTGCTTCTGCATGGGCTGGCAGGGCTGAGCCATCTGTGCAAAGAGCACCCAAGAGTGGCAGCCCCTGTGGGTGCTGGGTTGAGGGAGATCCTATTTAGCAAGCACCCCAGATTCTAAAGGGGTGACATAATCCCATCCCACCTTGATCCCATCAAAGGGTTTTCTGCATGGGCAAAAGGGGGATTTTGGGGGGCAAGATGGGTGGGGAAGTGGTGATTGTGCTAGTGCCCTTGGAGGGGCTTTTTTTGGCTATGGCTTTTAAAGCCTCAGCTCCTCTCTGCTGGGGAACTGTTGGTGGGGATGGGGCTATTGGAGGGCATGCAAATGTCAGCTGCACCCCAGAGCAGGGAGCAGTACCTGGGGTGAGGGTACTGCCTTCTTCTCCAGTGCAGGGTGGTCTCACTGTCCCCCAAATCTGGGATCAGCCTCCATCCCCCTGTCCGCACCTGGTGCCCTACTAGCCCTCAGCCACCCAAAGGCAGTGGGGGCTGCACCTGTGGGGGTCTGACCCCCCAGCCCCTTGGCACAAGCAAGCAGCAGGATCCTGGAGTGCCCCTTGGCTCTCTGCCAGCCCCCAGTGCCCAACCCCAGGCGCTGCGTTCCCACGCCCCCGTGGGGGCGGGGGCTGGTAAAAGGGGGAACGCGGGGTGGGGGGAGCCCCATAAAGGGCCGGGCAGGGCCTGGGCAAGCCCGGAGAAGGCAGCGGATGCTGTTGAAAGGGAAGGTTGGCAGGAGGAGCCCCCCGCGGGGGTGGGGGGGCTGAGGGATGCTCTGATGCTTGGGCTGGGTGCAGGGTGTAGCCCCTGGCGCCAGGGCTGGGCCCAGGGCTGCTTGGCAGGCAGAGCTGGCAGGGGGCCCAGTCTGCCCCCTCACTGCCTTATATATTCCTGATATTTTGGGGTCAAGCCTGATTTCCCACCCCAACCATCATATTGGGGTGTAGATGGTGTGTTCCCATATCCTGGGGAACCATGGCTGGGGGCTGGCAAGTGGCATGGGGTGGTCCTTGGGTTTGGTCCCTGCTCACCTACCTACTCTGGTTCATCCCACACCCCCCACACACACCTCCCCCACCCAGTGCTGGTAGGGTGCTGGGAGCCCCTCTCTGTGTCCCACTCAGCTGTTGTGTGTCTAATCCTGCCTGGCTCAGAGGATGGCAGCTGGGTCACAGGAGGGAGCCCCTTGTCCATTGTCCCTTGCTGGTGTGGCCCAGAACTCAGGGTCCTGCCAACTCTGAGCCCACCAAGCCCCCACCCCCCAAAACTGCACCTGGTAAAGCAGAAGTCCCCCTATATTCCCTCCTACACATGGAGAGGGGGGGGTTGGAGGTGTCTGGAAACCCCAGGACCTGCTGTGGGTTGTTCCATGACTCGGTTTCCCCATTGCTTGGGGCAGGTGGGGTGCAGCCGACCTCCGCAGCAGTGATGGGAACATACCTTGGCCATGGCCCTCCGTGCTGGAGAAGCAAGGTATGCCAGCAGGGGCAGGGGGGCAGGGTGATGCCCGCCCTCCCTCCCGTGCTGGCAGATGGACAGGGCCTTATCTGAGGCAGGTGTTTCCCATGCACTCGGCATTAACCGTTGTGCTGCCGGCAGCTCCGGGGCAGATCCGGGGGCACGAGGAGGCTGGGGTTGGAGGCAAGTTCACTGGGAAAAACCTGCTCGGGGAGCGGTGGGAGGGAACAGATTCCCACAGGAGCTCGGGAACCAACCTGGCTCCCTGGGGGGGCGGAAAACAGCCCCTGGCACCTCTCCCACCAGCCCCCTCGGGTGGGAACAAGGCTGAGGTGCCCAACCCTTCCCTGCAAAGTACTTTGTGCTCCCAAGGGAGCCGCTGTCGGAGCCGGCACAGCGACCTGGGTGCCATGCGGGATGTACTGGGGGGGACCTTGTGGGACAGCCCAGCCTGGGAGCAGGTACTGGAGGGGAGGGGGGGTGGGATGGGGCTGGGGGGGCTGCTTTCTACTGCTGAGCCGAAGCATTGCCCCCCAAATCACTCTGTGCATGTTTGTGGGTGTGGAGGGGTCCTGGGGGATTTGTTTGCATTGGTGGTGGGGTTGGTGACACCCTTCAGTTCTCCTGTGAATTTACTGTGCTGTACTTTTCCCTGGGTCCCTTCTGCCCAAGTGCTGCTTGGGGTTCCTTGATGGGGATTTCAAGGAGCTGCTTGCCCTGGTGAGGGGACAGCAGGTGCAGGGATGTTTGTCTCCCCTCCCAGAACCCAGCATACCCCCCCCCTCACCCCAGTTTCCTTCCAGCTGGGTACATGTGTCCGGGGCACCGAGGGGTCCCAGGGGGGCTGAACCCGGCTGGTCCCAGGTGTGCTGGTGGCAGCTGGGTGCTCTTGGCTGCCTCAACCATGACCCAGGTGGGAGGGGGGAAGTGAAATCCTGCACCCCAGTGAGCCAGCTGGCAGGGTGGGAGGGTGAGGATCTGGCTTCAGAGCCGCCGTAATCACAGGAGCCCTGCCAGGACCTGGGGATGAGGGGAAGTCCTGATGGGTTCCCTGTGACTGCCAGGGTGTGCAGGAAGCCCTGTGGGGTGACAGGACCTCTCATCTCCTCTCCCAGTGACCTCTCACACTGCTGGGTGCTGCTGTGCCCCTTCCTGAAAGGAGTATTGCAACTGGATGAGCCTCTTGCAGGATTCCCCCACCCCAGGATGTGTCACCCAGGGCTTGGCTGATGGCCCTGGGGGGTCTAGGGAACTCAGAGGGGTGTCTGGCTTGGCCACAATACAGGGTTTTCTCTCGTGCTCCAGGCCAAGAGGAAGCTGGACCTGGAGGGCCCCGAATTTCGCACGCCCAAGGGGAAGGGCTGGACACTGGCACAGGTCCCCAGCCCCAGGAGTAAGTGATGCGGGGTGAGATGGGGCAGGGGAAGCTGGGGGGAGCAGACCCCACTTCTCTTCCCTCTTAGAACCATGTCCCCTCTAGCACTACCTCATGTCACCTCCACCCCACATCCCACACAAAGGAGAGCATGGGGGGATCTCTCATGTCCAGCCCAGTGATATCTCTGTCCCACGGACCTGCCTAAGGAGAGGATGGGGAGGTCTCTTGTCTCCAACCCTACGTAACCTCTGTCCCACATCCAACTCTAAAGAAAAGAAAACGTGGTCTCTTGTGTCTAGCCCCATGTCACCTCCATCCCACATCCCAAACTAAAGAGAGGATGGGGGGGGGGTCTCTTGTTTCCTCACAGCCCCCAAGTCTCCTGGGGAGAAGACTCGCTACGACACCTCGCTGGGGCTGCTCACCAAAAAATTCATCCGTTTGCTGAACGAGTCTCCTGATGGTGTTGTGGATCTGAACCGGGCTGCTGAGGTGCTGGAGGTGCAGAAACGTCGCATCTACGACATCACCAACGTGCTGGAGGGCATCCAGCTCATCCGCAAGAAATCCAAGAACCACATCCAGTGGATGTAAGTGATGCTGGGCAGCTGAAAACGGGGTACGGGGATGGGGCAGGGTGGGGGACACGTGGCTTGGGACACATAGGCTGTGTTATGCCATCACTCAGATGCCATCTCCATTGGCAGGGGGACAGGGCTCTTTGAAGACACAGCAATGGTGGCAAAGCAACGAGTGCTGCGTGGGGAACTGGCCGAACTGGCCAGGACAGAGAGGATGCTGGACCAGCTCATGCAGGACTGTGCCCTGGAGATCCAGCAGCTGGCTGACAGTGAGGCCAACCAGAGATATCCTTGCTGAGGGAGAGTAGGAGGGAGGGCACAGTCTTGGGGACCCCTCTGAGCCCCTTCTCCTCCAGCTGGATTCCCCTGGGCTTGGGGGCTGTTTGGAGGGTTGATGTCCTGCTTGCAGCCCCTTCTTTTCCTATACCTCATCCCTGTCCACGCTGGCATACGTCACCTACCAGGACCTCCGTGCCATCAGCAGCTTCCAGGAGCAGACAGTGATTGCTGTGAAGGCTCCCCCTGAGACGCAGCTGGAGGTGCCAGACTTGAGCCAGGTGTGTGTGGGTGCTGCTGGCTCCGTGCCACACTCCTTGGGTCCCTCTGGGGTGTTCCAAGGACACAGCCCAGCATGACCTTGGGTGGTTTTGGGGTGTCTCCTACAGGGCTGTTTGACCCTGAACTGTTCCTTCAAGGGTTGCTGTGCCCCAACTGGATCCCTCACGGGTTGGGGGTAATGGGGTGGGATATGGGTGACCTTCTGGGTGCCCCCCTGAGCCTTACTCTGCCCTCCCAGGAGAACTTCCAGCTGCACCTGAAGAGCACCAACGGCCCCATCGAGGTGTACCTCTGCCCAGAGGAGATCATGGAGGAAAGCCCCACCAAGGAGCACCCCGTTCCCTCTGCTTCCACCTCCCCACAGGACCACCCCGCACCCCTTTCCCTGCCGAACAGTTCCCCATCAGCCACACAGCCACCCCACCCCATCTCCCAGAGCTGGGGGGGCACAGGAACTCATCTCTCACCCCAATCTCTGCCTCTCCCCATCCATGGGGGACCCAGCTCACTGCTGGAGATGGAGCCTGGGCTCCTGGGCTCCCCTGCCCACCTTCTTCAGCAGACGGAGGATCAGCTGCCCTGCACGCCCTCCCACCTGGACTTGGGACCCTTTGTCACCTTCTCACCCCCCCTGGAGCAGGATGACTATCTCTGGGGCCTTGAGGGCGAGGGTGTCACAGACCTCTTTGAGACATATGACTTGGGGGATCTGCTGAAGCACTGAGTGTACCCCCAGTCCCCATTGCCTTTGTCCCCTCTGGCCACTTGTGTCCTGAGTGTGTGGGGCGACTGGAGAGATTGGGGTACATTGGGGAGCACTGGGTTTTCTGAGGATGGGGGGGAGAGGGAGACTTGTGTTGGTCACCCAGTGTGGCATCTCTGCACTCTCCTGGCTTGGTTGTCACCTCACTGGGCTCTGAGAGTGCCCTGGGATGCATCCAGGACCCATCCCAGCATCTCCCCATAAATTCACGGGGCACCAATGCTTCCCACCGTAACACATCTGGGGATGGACTGGGAGTGCCTTTGGGTGCCCCAGATGAGTTAGGGGCACCCTTGGGTGGCAGAGAAACCTCTGCCCAGAATGGGCTGTGTCATGGTTTGGGATCACTCCAGTTGCTCCTCAGTTAAACTGGTTCCTTCATGGTCACAACAGGCCATTTCCAGTGGCATTTCCCCCCACCACGGCTGGAATATCCTTAAAAAAACATTGAGGCAGCAAAGCTGAAGTCACCTTCCCTCAGGGTGAGGGAAGGATGAAGCTCGTGTGGCTCCAGCAAAACTCTGCCCAGGACATGGAGCCACATTCCCTGAGGGGCTGCAGCCCCTCTGCCCCAGTCCACTCCCTCCAGCCTCTTAGAGCTACTGGTGCTGGGAGTATCCAAACTGGAATGTATTGGGAGGAGGTATGCCTGGAGGAGGCAATGACTTGCAGAGAGGGGCTTGGGACAAGCCCTGGGTCATGGTGTAGGATAGGGCTTTTAATTGTGCCATTCCTTGCAAAATCCCTGTAATTATTGCACTGTATTTATCTGGGTCCCCCCTTTGGTGTGGGGCTGGCGGGGCTGGGAGGGGTTGGATTTGTCAGTGGGTGTATTTAAGTTGTCCTTCCTTGGGTTGTTGGTGCTCCTGTAGGTTGGCTCAAGAGATGGTGTGGGTTGAATGTGATTTTGGCCTGGAAAAACTTGTGGCACTTGATGTTTTCTGCCCAGGAGGGGTTGAAATAAAATAAAATTTTGGAGTTATAAAGGGCTGTTTTCCTCTAAGCAGCAAAGTGCTGGAATGGTTTGAGAGGAGGGAGGAGCTGAGCTGGTTTTGCTCCTATTTTCAGGGTAAAGTGGCCTGTTTGGGGGCTTTTTAGCTAGCCAGCCTGCTCTGTAGGCACTTGTGCAGAAGGGGTTTGAGATGAAGCTTTGACTGGAGTGAGGAGAATGGGTCTGATCTGCTCATGTTGGTGATTTCCAGCCTAAATCTGGCTGGGATGAGCCTTTGCTTGAGCTAGTTCCTTCAACCAGGAGTGTGGGAAGAGCCCCAGAGCTGGGGGTCAGCTCCCTATGGATCTTGGGGCTGGATGGGTTGGTGCACCTCGATTTGGGGTCTGCAGAGCAAGATCCTTTGGGAGCTGTGTCCCTGTAAGGCCCTTCCCCGTGTGTTACCTGTCATTCTGTGACCTGGGAATGCTGCCAGTGCTGGTGGCAAAGTGCTGCTCAGCGGTGCCAGGTGATGTCCTGTGGCGTGTGGTGGTGGGCAGTGGTACCCAGGTGATGTCTGGTGGTACCCAGTGATGGCTGGAGGAACCTGATTGGTATCAAGTGATACCTGGTGGTACTCAGAGATGTCTGAAGGTACCTGGTGATGTCTCCTACCTGGGATCGTGGCACCTGTTAGCATTGCATAGTTCATCTGGTGGTGTGGAGGAAGAGGAGGAGAACCCCGGGCCAGGTGAGCCGAGCGAGGGGCACAGAGTCCCCGTCCCCCATGGGCTGAGGGGATGTCCCCGGGCCATTTGCACCCCCCAGCCCCGCGCAGTCCCCAGGCCAGCCAGGAGGTGGCAGGGCCACACCAGCCAAGGGACCGGAGGGACCCGCGGGGGCAGCGCGGGGGAAGCGGGAGGCTCGGGGGCTGCCTGTCTGCTGAGAGGATCTTATCCCAAACCCCTCCCGCTCCAGTCCTGCCTGGGCTGCAGCCTTTTAACCCTCTGTCTGCCAGAGCCCTGCCGAGGGAGATGTCCCGGGAGCTCGGCAGGTGTTGGGTCTCCCCAAACTGGGGGAGGGCACCCTAAACCTTGGGCTCTCCTGCTTGTTTGCACCGGAGGAGTGGAATCTTTCAAGCGTAGCCGTTCACCCAAGGCTTGTGATGGCTTTTCCTGCACCCCAGTCCCCCTCAGCACCCCAGTAACAGTAGATTAGAGGAGGGCTTGGGCTGGCCCTGGTTAGGCACAGACCTGAGTTTTACTGAGCCCCACTCCTAACTCAGTAAAAGGGTCGAGGGTCACCCCCTGATCCACCGTGGGTGAGGGGTGCAAGGAGGCATGGGGGAGGGGGGGGGTCTGCAAAGCCCCCTTGCACCCACGTTGGCCTCTTTCATGGCAAACCAGCCCCAGTGAGGCTTTCTGCCCCTTTCCTTTCCAGTTTGTCACCAGCCCCAGCCCTGCAGTGGGATGTGCTCAGTGTCTGTTCAGCCTCATTGCCCGCTCCTGAGGTGTCCCGGCTTCCCCATCCTCCGGGAAGAGCAAACAAACAGGAACGGGACACCAAATTCCATTGGAGATGGGACGAATGAGGGGACAGGAGAGGGAACAGAGATCGCCTCCGGCGGGACAGAAAGCCAAGGACTCCAGCACAGATTCCCTGTCCAAGGATTGTCCCCTTGGGATCCTAGGAAGGGCAGGGTGGGTGTGACCTCCAGTTAAACCGGTGTTTGGAGTGGACTGGGCATAATTCTAAACCATCATTGTGTGTGTCTCCACCTCCTACCAAGATGGGGAGAGGTGGCTCCTGGGGTCCCTGGGAGAGGTGAGTACTGGAGTGCTGGGGTGAGGTGGGTTCCGGGCGGAGGTGGGTGCTGAGGTCCCTGGGTGCTTGGGTTAGCTGGGTGCTAGGTGCCTGGGAAAGGTGGGTGCTGGCGTTAGGGGGTGCTGGTGCCTGGGGAATGTAGGTTATTTGGGAGATCCTGGGTGCCTGGGAAAGGCGGGTGCTGGGTGCCGGGGCCAGACCCCGGAGTTTCCTCCTCGTCCCACCGCAGCACGGGGGAACCCCGCACCCTCTAGGTCCGGAATGGGGGGGTCATGGGAGCGGCTCTTGGGGAGCACGGCGGCTCTTCGCCTTTAACGTGCGGCCGGGCGGGGCGGCCGCGAGACGGCGGAGGGGCGGGAGCGCAGCCTGGCAGCGCTGCGGGAACGCGCGGCTCGGCTGGAGCGCGCCTGCCGGGACAAGGACGGGAAGGTGAGGACGGGCCGGGAACAGGGATGGGCCCTTCCCTGCGCCAATCCCGTTCCCATCATCATCCTCCTCCTATCCTTGCCCCGATTGCCGACCCCTTCCCATCTTCCTCTTCCTCCCATCGCCATCTCCTTCCCAGTCCTCTTTTTGTCATCATCATCCCTTTGCCAATGTTGTTCCCATCATCACCTGCAACCCCATTCCCATCCCATCCCATCCCATCCCATCCCATCCCATCCCATCCCATCCCATCCCTGTTCCCATTCCCATTCTATCCCAATCCCCATCCTGTTCCATCCCATCCCTATTCCCATCCCTTCCCCATCCCATTCCCATTCCATCCCCATTCCCATCCCATCCATTCCCGTTCCCAT
>VZUI01048036.1:0-35083 GCA_013401135.1 Cettia cetti | reverse complement strand
TCCTCTCCTCTCCTCTCCTCTCCTCTCCTCTCCTCTCCTCTCCTCTCCTCTCCTCTCCTCTCCTCTCCTCTTTTTTCATTTTTTTTACATCTTCTTTACTATGTTTCAGTATGACAGAAATAATAACAAGAATACTAAACATTACATTTTTTATCAAGCCTGATGTCAATTGTTGGGTTTTGATTTGTGTCTGCTTGCCAATAACTATTTCATTTTCTAGCAGTGAATACATCTCAGTAAATGATAACTTACATTTTTAACAGAATTTTTTCTATCATATTTCTTTATTAAGTAAACTTGTGACACTGTACTTTTTGCATTTCTGATAAAACTACAGTTTAATAACAAATGATTTGTTGTTACAGTCTTAATCAGACTTTTCTTAGAATATTGTACTGGGCTCTGATCTTTAGTCTTTTGTGTACAATATCAGTTTACTTTTGCACCTTAATTATTCCCTTAAAAATATATATACAGAGGTACAATTTTGAGGTTAGTCCTTGCACATATCAGACATTACAGGAGATCATTTTTTTTTTGGTTCAGTCAACTACAAAGTTCAGGTATTGTCAAGTAAACTTGACAAACTACTGCAGCTCTGTGATGAAAATTCAAAATGTGTTTTTGAAATAAAATTCTAAATATTGAAGGTGACATCTATCTATTTTAATCAGATCTCTTCCCTCCCTTCATGTGTTTTCCTTCACTTTAGTTCATGTCAGATCCTATGCAATGGCAATCTGTTTATCTGTGGAAAGTAAGGACTGAAAAACTGACCAAACAAATTCATATTCATTCACTAACACATATGGTTAAAGAAAGCTTTGTCTCAAATGCATTAAAGGGGAACATTAAATAATATGCAAATCAGAATATTAAAGAACAAGTGATTTCTCAGCTTATATGCTTGACAATTTAAAGAATAGCACTAAAAAACCTTGGATGTAAAGAAAGTTTTTAAAATGGGAAAAGTGCTAGAAGTTAACAAAATATAAAGATTGAAATGTGGAATAATATATTGTGACAGTAAGTTTTCAGACCTTCAATATGTGTCCATTTTTCAGCCAAGCAGTCCAAATGAATTCATTGTTTCTGCTCATGATAGTAAATAATTTCTTCTCTTAGTAAAAATTTATATGCTCATATCACATATTGAAATTAGGTAAGCAGAAATAATGAGTATTATATAAATCTTTATGCAATAAATTTTATTTCTAGATTTAATTTTTACTTTAAACATGAATTCTGAGCAAGATATACTGTATTTTTATTTTGCTGATGATATAAGGCTTATAAATAGTACTTATTAGATATTCTGATGTCAGAAATTGTAACAGAAATGCTCATTGAGACTACACTTAAACAAAGTTACAGAATACCTGAAAGTTGCTTATTACTGCATAGTTACGTTTGTAGTTCAAGCCCAAATAATGCAAATTATAAAAGATTTTGAGTAAATTTTTTATTTTTTTAATGTAACAACTTTTTTTCCTTTTAAAGAATTTAAATGATGCATGTATTTGTGAATGTCTTTAGAATTTTGTACGATAAAAGAATAAAAATATTATTTTAAAAATAACCCTATTTAATACTTAGTTTATAAGGTGAAATTCATCTCACCAAATAGTTCAATGGCTGTCCTCACCTACTAATGATGAAGGACCTACTTTCACAATGATTGATCTGATTTAAAATGTTAAGATAACTACCTGTATGAATTATTTCTCTATTGAATACATGAGCTTAGATGACTGCTTTCACCTTCGTGAAATAAAGAGAAAACAAAACCAAAAAAGAAATTACCCTCCTCCTCCACAATAAACAAAAAAATCCCCTTGTTTTCTACTACTGAAAATTGCTATAAAGCAATTATATTCTAAGACTGATCAAAGAATCATCAATTATTTCAGTTAGTGTTTTGGACCAAGATTTATGTCTGGCATAGAATTATCAATACACTTTCACTAAGAAGGAAAGAACTGAAACTAGCTTGCCCTAACTAATATTTTTGAATTGGAAATTTAGCATAAGAATATGAAACCATGGGCTGTAGAAAGCTAAGAAAATAACCATCAGTTTTCTGTCCTGAAAGTCTTTTTTGCATTTTTCGTGTTAAATGATAGCTATTCACATGATTTTCAGGTCTTGTACAGTCTTTAGAATGATGAGTTTTTCTTTCTCTAGATCATTTCAGTTTTAGTGAAGATTATTGGAATCTCTCCCAGTCCTATATGGTTGTATTTATGACCTTCCACAAATCATGTTTGTCTATTCCTAGTTCCAAGAGGGTGAAAAGAATAAATGTAATGTGCCTGATTTTGTGGAAAATTCAGAAGCTGTTTCTGTATAAAAGGATACATTTATATAAAAAATAGAAAAGGTCTACAATAAAGTTTTTTTTAACATAACTAAAAATGTGAAGTTATATTTGAGTAAGACCTCAATATTAATAGACATAATTTTGTGTGTTTTATGTTATTTAAATATCATAAGTGTCTTCTAAAATTGTTATGACATATGGAATGGTTGATGTGGATGATGATAACATCAGTTTACTTTCTTGTATTTTATTCAGAGTATTGCAACAACTTCCCATTGTTGAAATTTATGATTGCTCTCTGTCCATTTCTCCAGCCTGCCAAGACCCAGGTCACGTTAAATTATTAGATTGACTATTTTTTACAGGTATTAATTTCTTTAGTGATAGATATGCTTGACTTTCAGGATCTGAAAGGGTTACATATGGGCCTAATTTGTACTTTGACCTGTAATCATTGGTAATCATTATCTGCTTGAAAATTAAAAAAAATATGAGACCACAGAATGGGAAGAAATACATGACTGGTCCAGAAAGCTATGTAAGATATACTTGAAATTGATCATACTGTACTTCACTCAGATAGGCTAGCAGTCATAAATTGTGCTATTTTTCTGAAGTTTCTACCTGCACAAACCATTTGCTTGACAACCTTTGAATTTTTTTCTTCTTTTCTCTGTATTGATTTTCCAATGGAATTGTCAGTCTAACTGATTAATCTGTATAGGTATATGGAGCACAGATATTCTTCTTTTTTTTTTTTTTTTTTTTTTTTAGCAGGTTTTTTTGGTAGCCATTTTTTTTTTTTTTTTTTTTTTTTTTTTAGGTTAAATCTTGTACAGTCTTGCTCCTTGCCTGGAACAATGAGTTTATTATTTACTTAATAAACAAATAAGTAAATATTCAAAAACATAATATTCATCATTCCCTCTACTTACTTCTACAAATACATACACAAGTATACACATACATATACATTTTTCTTTGTGAAACCATGATGTTTTGTTTTAAATGTTTTATAATTTTTATACTTCTGTTTGGTTCATCTTCAATATTTTTCTGGTACTGAATAAAGTGTCCCAAGTTTATGAAGTCATGAGTTGGACCTCTTTTAAAGTGAGTTGCTGCATATTAAACCCTGCAAACTTCTTTCAGGACATGTGTTAATGGAAATTTATTAATTTCCATTTGAAACATACTTTTGTTTCCAAACTGTATAAGAAAACTGTCCCTTTCTTTGCTGCCTTTTTTTTTTTTTTTTTTTAATATGTGCCAGCTTTTTTTTATCTTGGTACCTTTATTTCTCATTATTTGCTACTTTTAAAATCTAAATTAAGTCTACTAAATATCAGTGTAACATTCTCCACAAGGAACATTAAAAGAGAACATAACAATGTTTTTAGGACATTTCAGCTTTCTGTTTCTGATCTAATAGTTACTTGATCTCTATGTAAACTAGAACATATATAGATAGATGTCATTTATAGATTTTTCAATATGACCATATTTGAATAACAAACATTATTCTATGGGACATGTACTGACTATGTTTATCTTGGTTTGAATTACTTTTGCCTTTGATAATAACAGTTAAGCCCAACTTTTACATACTAAGAGACAAAAAATATGTTTTCTCATGCACAAATTCAGATGTATGTTGGGAAATCAGTGTAAGCTTACATTTTTGTTCAATCAAATTTAGAAAACAATTACTTAGGCAGATGGCAAATATATCTACTGTCTCTTTCAACACTTTGTTTTGTTCATCTGCACTTCTAGTAATCCCTTCTAAATCACAAGCCACATCATATTTCTCTTTAGTTTCTTCTCTAGAAGCCTAGCTTTGAATTTCTACCTTTAATAAGATAGGTTAGACCTGAAACTGGTATATCACTATCAAGATGGAAATTTGGCTGCTCTTTTTCTGCTCAAGTACAAATTTCTTCCAGCTACTTTGCTTGGTTACTTCAGATGGTCAGCAGGAAACATTGCTGCTCTTTGTCTCAGTGGGAGGGAACAGTTTCAGAAAAAGCCACAAGACAACTGTTCTCTGTTTTTTTTTCTCATATATGAAACTAATTAAGCTGACATTAACTATAAATGCGCATTAACATTAAACACTAGAAACTTCATGTAAAAATGTGTTCTGCCATGTTGAGACAATAATATTCCAATAAAAGGCAAAAAATAGGATGCCTTTTTTCACATTATTACCTTCTCACATGAGTGATCTAATTTTTGTTAATAGGACTGCTCCAAACCCCCTGCAATGTGAGTACAGAAAGTCCAATTATGCTCCAAAATCACAAGGGCTAAAAAGCAGCAGAAACAGAAGAGTTGCCTACACATTTCACAAAGAAAGGCAATTTACCAACCAAGACATTATGTCAAGAGGCTCTATCTGAGTATATGAATAAAGCAAGTGAGGTTGCTTTTGATGGCTTCCTCTGTAACAGGCTATTCTCCAGTAAGTAGTTCTAAGTTTGCTCTCAGGCAGCTGCTGCTAAGACATTAGGTTTAACTCAGTAGGAAAATAAACTAATCTGCAATTTCCTGGGTTGGCAAACAAGGAAAAGGGGAAAGGTGGGTGGAGAAGAACACATGGAATCCACAGACAAGTTATTTTTTCTGACAAAAATGCACATAAGGGTTTTTTTCATGAATTAGTAAGCCTGACATTATATATATGACAGTGACATGAAAGACAGCTAGAATAGTAACAGGCTAAACTGCTAAAATAGGTGGTAAACTGTCACATCAAAGAGTAGGTTACCACAGTAAATGATTTCTTTCTTCATGAGTCAGCCCTACAAGGACAGGGATATCCATGTTCCTGTGTCTGTTATTACTCAGGCTGTTTCTTTTTTCAGACTCAGGCTGTTTTCATTGAAAATGTACTGGCTAAAAATGTACCGGCTGAGTACAGGGTAAGGGAGCTACTTGTCTTCATGCTGGCATATTTTTTTCACACTTTATTAATATAATTCTGCAGGTGCTGTCAATTTGTAGCTGTTTTAAGTCCATAGGTGGTTTGTTTGTTTGTTTGTTTGTTTGTTTGTTTGTTTGTTTTTCCCAGGTCTAAGAAATTCCAAAATATGGTCTTGTTAATATGTTGGCACTGTATGTGAGAAAAGATATCTCTAGTGTTTGAAGGAAGGAGGGGAAACCAGCTATTCTTCTTCCAATCAAAATCTTCATTGTTACACGTGAAAACAAAGGTCTTGTTGGTACTATTAAGCAGCATACTGAATTTTAAATGGTGGCACAAATTGTTTTGTTATCAGTTCAATAATATTGATAATTAAATTTAAAAAATATTAGTTAGCACTTTTTTTGGCCAATATTACAAATTTTCAAATGCATCATATGCTGTAAACACTACTTACTCAAAATGTTAAGATGTTCATCTTACTGAAAAGTAATTAAAATAATGTCAAGTATGTTTTGTTTAAAGTAATAATGTAAACCCATTTAAAATCTCCAGATTTCTAACCTTATGTATCGTGTCATGTTGTGTCACATCAGATTGCATTCATTTTCAAATACATGATGTGACACACTGTAACATGATTCACATTTCAGAGGATTTAAGAGCCCCTGCTGTAATTGTGAAAATCATAAAGCAAGAAAAAGATTGTCCATGATTTAGAAATTTAGAAATATTCCTGAATAACACAGTATTTGCATATGCATTTTTGAGGAAAAAAGTACTCTTAGAAAAGAACATGACTAGTGAAGCACAGATATGGATCATAGTATTTATTACCAAAATATTATAAATTGACAAATGTATATAATTTGTCATTTGAACAAGGAAGCTAGCTGGGATAGTGCTGAAAACTTTCAATGTCTTGAAGTTTTATCACAAAGAAAGAACGAAGAAAATCTTACGAGACATAGAGGAAAATAATTTATAACAAAAATAACCTTTATTGGCTGTAAAATAATTTCATGGATGGCTAAGGTAGCAAGGCTAAATTCTACTCAGCAATTAATTTCAATTGATAAAGTCAATTCAGTGATGACATCTCATGTGTCAACCCAGTAAAACTATCACACCTAAGATCATATGAGCTATAGGATCTCTTGTTTCAGTTTATCCATCATCACAAAAGAACTTAATAAATTTCTATAAGCTACACCTGAGCAAGAGAATTTAAGGGACTATGAGTATCACTAGTATGGCAGTAAGCGGAAGAGAGGTTGCAGGATGAGGTGTACCTGAGATCCAGTTTGGGAGGGAGGTGGAGTAAAAAAAAAACCCAACCAACCAACCAACCAACCAACTCACCAAAAAAATAGTTTAGTTTTCCAGAACTAACAGTTTGAAAATAAATCTTTCATTCGTAAATCCAGCACAGGAATTTGCCATAGACATGAGAAACAGAAAAAAATAAACCTCTTTATGCACTGTTATCAGAGGAGGAGTGCATTTTCAAATTATTAAGTTCCATCAATCATCTTAATGCAATGAGTCTTCCTATAATATACCAGACAAATCCATTAAAACTCTGGCTCCTGGTAGTGTTCCTTAGGTTACAAACTGGGGCTCACAAATTCAAGCACCAAATTACACTATTACGTGTAATATTTGAAAGCGTATTTCAGGATATGACACACATGGAAGCAAAATACACTTCAAGAATTTGAAGATAGATGACTCTGAACATATTCTGAGGCAGAGTGAGCTTGCAAAAATATGACAGGTATAGCACGTTACTATGAAAATTGCAGAAAACCTTGCTTTTTGCTGCTGCCTTTTAGTGTATGTTCTTCTGTATCGATGAATAATGAAGACATGTAATTTAAATAAAATTCTGACTCTTTCCAATGTCTGAGTGGAACATGTCTCATTGTGTTACAATCAATGAGGAAAAGCCATTAGCTCTTTACAGGACAGGTCTTAAAATATCCCTAACATTTCAGCCTGAGTTTTAATGTGAGTATCTCTCAGTGTGGGGGTGTGTGTATTGTGAAGAAAGTTTTATTTTTCTTTTCTTAAAAAGCTATCTCAAAAATTATTGCATGCATTTAAAAATTATGACACCAACTTCATACTTTGTTTCCTCTAAAAACTATAGACAACTTTTTGTGTCATAATGTATTTTGTAGGTATATTTGGTAAAAAAATATAATTTTTTTTTTCTGTAAAAGAAGAGACTTGAAAAGTAAACAGAAAGAAAACATGTGGCTCATCTGCTTCTACATTTCATGAATTTTTATAGTGTACTACACTGACCATCCTAGGAAAAGAAACCTAAGCTGATTTGCTGCCATTAGTCACTGAATTACAGTGACAGAAAATTACTGTGGCAGAGACTGGACAAATATGGACATTCACTTGCTCACTTTCTCCTACATTGATACTCTTGGGCCCATAATAAGAATTTTGGCAAACTCTTTTTTTTTTTTTTTTTTTTCTGTATGCATGCTGTGGTAACCACCTAAAATCTACACCTTAATTTCAGCTTAAATACAGGGCCAAATCAAGACCTGAAGCAAAGTCTAGAAACATTGCAGTTCCTAGGAATTACGACACCAGCTGAAGAATTTAGGCTAGGACTAACACATATGAGTCTTTCTCTAAGTGGATTTTTCTACACTGATATCTACTCGTCATGCATATGATTAATGTACCAGGATGTACCATAAAGAGGTAAGACTTCATTCAAATTCCCAGTCACAGATGCCTAATGACACCTGAGATGTTGCAGTGTATCTGCAGTGACTTAGAACTGTCTATTCAGAAAGATATGTGTGTCCCATTTATCCTGTGCCGTAACTTCTAGGTGCAGGTAGCTCAGCAACCAAATCGCCTGTATAGTTAAAGAATTTAGTTTCACTGTTAGGCAGAGAACATTTTCAGCATTTATTTCCACTGCCCTGGACCTTCCTCTCTCTCATGTGCATTACCTATAGCCAATATTATTTATGGAACGATTAAAAAGCAATCTGAAATATTAAGTAATTGAATCTATTTTTTACCAGCAAATGTCAGTCTATCAATATCTTCATTCTGGTTTCTGTTTGTTATCTTTACTGAATCCAGATTGTGCTTAATTTTTTACCATGTCTAGTTTTTTTACAGGTTTAGTTATTTTTCATGGTGTATAGCACATTCTTTTTACATGTGTCTATGAACTGTCCTTCAAAAATTCCCTATTTTTGCCGGACATGCTATATGTCTAGCATCTTACCATAAATTGCATGATAAATGTTTTTATCTTTGCTTTTTTTTTTTATTTATTGTACTCAGTTTTAAGCCTAGAGTTGAGGAAAAAAGTAAGACTACATCACATTTTCTCTGCAGAATTCAAAAGCAAGACGTAATTGGATGTTTTGACAAAAAGGCAACAAAAGGATTAATATTTCATCTTTTCTCTATTTCATAATGTATTTCACTTTTTTGAGCAGACAATCAAAATTCTCTCTTTTTTTGAGTTTTTGCAAAGATAAAGGCATTGTGCTTCTGTTATTTTAAAGATTATCTTTTTTCTTCAAAAAAATCAGGCTACCACTCAGAAATGTAGTGTCTTCCTTGTATCTGTTTTGATCTTATGCTCATGTACAAATAAGATAAAAAATTACCCGCTTGCAAAATTATTTTAAATTGGATTACATCTCATTTTCCAAAATTTAAGATATATGATATACTCAGGTGTGAGTGCCTGTGTACCGGGTCAAGGAATTTACTTACATACAGATTACTTCTGCTTTTTTATGTAGGATCAGAATCTCAAGCATTTATATATTTACTACTTTAAAAGTGAAATCCCCTTAATTTACTAATTCTGAAGACTGGCTGTTTGTTGTCTTGTTTTTTAATGACAATAAAGGACAATGGAATCTTTGCAATTAAAAACTTTAATTAGAAAACTGTAATAACACAAGTGTAACTTACTGTTTCATTTAAATTGCAGCTAAGTGTTTGTCAGTATTTTACACTAGATATTACTTTTCTGAGGGATGGTCTGAAACAGGGAAAAAAAGGAAAATGGAGGCAAAGGGACAAAAACAAAATCAGTGTTTAGTCTCTCAGGGAGCAAGAGATAAGGCTATCACCTCAGGTTTGACTAAAGGTGACAGTTTGAAGGCTGGAGCACAGGAGTGAGTAAGAGTAAGAGTACATCTTATGCCACCAAACGGATATTCTGATTTTAATGGTAATTTGTTTTCAAGAAGTGTTTTTTCAGCCAACATCAGTGTCTCTTGCCTTAGGTGGATTCATCAGCCCTTCTCCAGACAGCAACATATATCAGACCCCTTAGTCCACAAACTGCTGAAACTTCCATCATTCTTTCTGCTGTTTCGACTATTTTTTTCATGTGAACTTGTTTCCCCATTTAAATCAATAATCTTTTTCACTGTTGTGCTTTTAGCTTCAATTATGTCTTTCAAGTCCAATCTAGTTTCATGTTGGTTCCCTTATTTCCACACCCACAGTCTGGTTTCCTCATGCTGAGGAATAATTGATGCTCATCCTGACTGATTTTGTTCCTTTTTTTTCCCTGCCTTGTGCACTCCAGACAATATTTTTTACTTTTCGTTTTTGTTAAGTCCCAGTTTATTTGGAAATTAAGGATGGTCAGGAAATGAGTGTACTTCAAACCCAGAGTTGTTTGATATAATTTCATTAGGTTAACCCCGATTCGCTTTTGAACAATTCCATTTAGCTCTTGCTAGGCAGTTTCTGGGTATTTTTCTGGTATTTACACCTGAAGCTACTTCCAAAAAAAAAAAAAAGTATTATAGTTGAAACAGCATCAGATTCAGTTTCGTCCATTTTATACTGTCTTCCAGCACTATCCCTGAGGACTCCTAACCTTCAAAAAACTACATTTTCTTATACCATGCCCCAGGATATTCAACTCACACCTACAGTTTCATGCAATAAAAACTCCGTCTTGTTTCAAAAATGCTACTAAGACAAAAAAGTTTTTAACAAAAGAGTAATAAAACCTCCTAAAGTTATTTCACATAATTCATAAGAAAATTAATTGTCTCACCTGTCATGTTTATCTCTTTATTTTTTAAGTAAAAAAAAAAAGTGTACATTAATTGAAAAGGGAGTTAGTTGCCCTGCTGTTGGATGGGTTAGAGTATTGCATACCTTTCCATGAAAACCTGACAGTCAGAATCATGATGTATCCCAAACTAGTCAAGTCTAATTGTTTTACTGTGAGGATTGCTATAAATATTTACTGGGAAACACTGTTTTGTCTGTGACCTATGTATATTTGAAAGAGTAATACTGGAGTGCAAGGCTGAGCAGAGTTCATAATACCACTTCCAACTTTCCCTTTTTCCCTCCTTAATAGTAACCAATTAAGTATAATTATTCATCTCAAATAATGGAGGTTTTGTTTAAAATCTTGTTTTCTTCTGATCATACCCCAGGCCTGCATGTATTTTCAGGTTTTTTGCATTAATTTGACAGTTGTACATATAAAAGTAGATACTGATTAAGAATCTACTTATTATATTTCACCTTTGTTGATCTAGCTGTTGAATTTTATAAAGGTGTTTTATAATATTTCAGTACTTTAGAACTGCTGATGAAGTCCCATGTTACATATTGAAGTTCAGAACTTTAAAAGCTTGAGAAACCTTACAGCAAATTTTGAATACAGTTGTCTTCTAGATGTCTGATGTTTACATTTTGGATTTATTCAGCACATGCACCTAGTGCATCAGAGATACTTCTGTTTACTCCTGTGGGTTAAAGTTAGTCGAAAAAATTAGCATATCTTTAAGATAGGAGAGCTGGCTGCACTCATACTTGTAGTTACATAGTGTGAAAAAATGAGCAGAAAAAGGCATAGATGAAGTTTACTGTACTTTAGGTAATCCTGTCTGGTGTTTGACCCTTTAGGAAATACAAGGAGTTCATGTGAGATAAGAGAGTTTCCAGTCTTTAACCTGCACTGGGGATCACTGCCCTGAGAAATCAGGGAAACCACAACTGATTTCATGACAGTACCTCCCACTGATTTATTAGAGGGAAACTTGGGATAATGGGAGAGAGGAGGGTTTTTTGCTGCAACTCTATCCATGGCAGTTTAACCTCCAGCTCTCTCCTATAAACTGAATATTTTTTTATCTTGTTATATATATATATATATATATATATATATAGCACTAGTGTATATATTTATATTTGTTCTTCTTTATATAGAGCCTTAACTAAGAACCCTGACTACATGAGATAGCAGAGAAAAATACATTTCTGATCTGTCCTCTCTGTGCACTATCTTCTAAATGCTGAAATAATGGCTACTCTGGCTTCTGTTATTAAATTCTAGTGATTGCTTCTCTACTTTCCACATGTGTTCCAGCATGATAAATAAAAGGTGGAAACTAGCTTTTCCCTGACCTCTAATGTGCTCTGCATGGTTTATTTGCATTTGTAGACATGGCTTATAAAGGTGGTTAGTGTTGGAGAGGTAACTGGCTTAGGATCTGAGCAGCAGAGCAAAACAAATTTATATTATTCAAGCAGCAGTTCCTCGTACTGATCAAAGAGTAGCTTTAGTAGGCTCTGAAGCGGTTCATCCTTTAATTCTTGCTCACTAGAGGCTTTATTGCTGTGTCCCAGGTTTAGGGAGCTTCATAGTGTAGTTTAGAAGGTCTGAATGATGGTCCATTATAACCAGCATTCTGTCCCAGTGGGAGGCCTCAAAAATAAGTGGTAGTACAGATGAGTAACTGAGAAACTTGCAAAAAGAACTAAATTCTTCCATAATCTCAGTGGCAATACTCCTATATTCTGTAGAGTATTCTGACTCTTTTAGTGATGTCGTTAGACTGGAGAAACAAGAGGATTTAAGTTATGGGCCTAAATTGCAAGTAACAATCTCAAAGAGCTACAGGACATCCCTTATGCCAGAGACTGATACATATGATAGATTAGGGAGTGTAAAACCTTTATCCTCCAAAATTCAAGCAACCTTTTCTTTGATAACTAGGATGTTAATCAGTTATTACTTGTCATATTCACTATCCTTTCATGAATCCAAGATATTACAATAGAGGACTTAAAGCAGTAGATCTTACTGTTGGCAGTGTATCTATTACTCAGCATGGCAGCAATTTATAAAAAACTGTCAAATAGTTTATTCAAAAGTCAATTGTACTTAGCAGTTTAAAAACAACTTGTTTATTTGTGGGGTTTGTGTGTGTTTGTTTTTTTCATGTCAATATATACCTCTGTTTTCCTTCTCTTTCCATGTATTTCAGGTGAAATTGGCCTCTGGTGTTGTCACATTTTCTTTTTCTATTCCAAATTACTTTCTACCACACACCAAAATTTCAATCTGCCTACAAGAAATCCTACACAACAAACATAAATTTAAACTTACATTGACTTACAGGTAATTTTTTCAAAAAGAATTTCAGCTGTGCTAGATACCTTAAACATTGACACTGTTTTATTTGTTCCTTATCTGAAATAAAGATCTTTAGCTCAGTGACCAATTCTGTCTTGTAGTTGAATGCTTCTTAATACCAGATCTGAAGCGTAATTTTATCTTGACCCACCTGTATTACAAAAATGCAATAAATTTGATAGAAAATATACTGTTAACTTGTGTCAAAAATTTTTCTAGACACCCTGGTCATCAAAACAGAAATGCTGTTAAGAACGCATATTTTCTTACTGATCCAACTGATTTAATGAAAACACAATTAAAATCTATTTGGGATACAGCATTTATTGTCATTATATGTATGGTCAATAAAGCAACATGGAATACTGAAGAATTTCCAGGGAATAGAACAAATATTTAAAAAGGTAGTTAGATGTTGTGAAAAATATTATTGATGTCAAGAATATAAGATATGTTCTTGTGCAAAACAAAATCCATAAAGCTAAAAAGACAGAGAAATATTTCTTTATGACAATAAAAATATAATAGCATGAACAATATAGTCTACAAATTTTAATACTTATTCTTAAATATAACTCTAAAAATTATTAATCTATGTCAGTATTTAATTGATATGTCAGATATAAAATTGACACTTGACTATTTTGTCCATGTTGGAAAAATTGTTCCTAAATAAGTCTGCCAGTATATAACCAACAACAAATTCTACTTTTCCTCTATCTTTTTGTCCAGGAATTTTTTCTCAGCATTATAGTTTCACAAAGAATCTTTTCAAAATTAACAATGTATAAAAACGGTTTTATTTTAATTGACATATCTTATGTGTCTTAACTTACATTTGAATCTCATCTCCATATTAGATGTAGAAATATTACATGTCCTTTCCAAGGATATTAACTATAATTCAATCTCCTTTCCTGGCAACTAAAACAAAGCAGTCCAGCATCTCTTACTATCTATGTTATCTCTTTGCATAAGCCATGGTTTACACATATTCATGCTATATTTTCTATGAGACTCTCAGGAAGTGAAGTGTTAATGGAGTCATCCAATTAAATACTTACCTTTTTTCCTGTTTGATGGCTAATTATGCTTTATACTTGCGTATGCAGGGGACTTTGGGGTAACTGTATCTATTACTGAAATGAAACAATCTTATTGCAAAAAGATGGCTTTTCTATCTTAGACAAAACAAAATTATGGAACGCCAGAGAAAATACAAATCAATCTAAACTGAATAGACATGATAGAGAAGAGCAAGGACTGTTTTTATCATTCTCTATGGACATTCACATGAAATCAACTTCCAGCTGGTTAAGAGCCCATAACTAACTGTCCCTCTGCTCATTTGACAGGCATTTCACTCAGAGAGAGAAATCAGTGTAGAATATTAATATATTCAAGTACCTGACCATAGACAATGATGCTTGCATGGGGGAGCAGAAAGCACTATTTACTGTTTTTTTTATTGTGGTGGGTTTTATGATTTTTTTCTCTTTATGGACTAAACTTGTGGATGGCATAGTAGGTGATTTATTGTTTTGTCACCTGCGTGGTGGCAAAATTATAAAAGTAAGAATGAATAAGCTCATAACCATTTGTAACATCAAGATCAACCTAGAAATAAGTATTTATTTCTCTAAACTTCCATCATGTTTATTCATAAAGAAATTTCTTTAAAAATATCATTTTAGTCTAAATGCACAAATTATTATTCTAGGGACAGCAAAAAATAATTGCCAACCTATTTGAATGCTAATAGTGCCAAACATGAGTATGAACAGTCAAAATTATTTGCAAATAAATTTGGAGTAATGTTTTTCAATTAAATATATAATTAAAAAACCTTGAGCACAACCAGTTCAAAAAACTATATGAGAAAATTCTTGTTTTATTTGTTTCTGGCAAGTGAACAATAGTACATTCTCTAGAGATTCACAGTATTATTCAGGGTAGGTAACTGCAATTAGCAGATTTCAGCTATGTCCAGATGACCAAACTGCACTAGGTCTGTGATGTGGCTGTACTTCAAAATGTAAACCAAAAATATTCTGCCACGACTATATTAAAAAGAAAAACAACAAAACTTAGAACTTACTTTCCAGGATTGCATCTCATAACTGGATGTAAATATGGTATGTAAGATAATGCTTTAAGGTTATGCAACTGTAAGTTAAGCTATCTAATCAGGAAATTAACCTAAAGAAAGAGGATAAATGAGAAATATTCTGAGTAATAACTTCTTTCTGAGTATATAGTTAGTAAATATTGTAGTGTTACCTTGCTAAGACTAGATATTATCCAGTAAATTTTAATATATGAAAATAAGGGAAAATGTTGTAGCGTAAGAAAGCCTGTATTAGTACATGTGCACACTGTAGACTAAATTAATGTTCTGTGTATATATTGTAAATATAATTGATCAGACAACCATTAATTATTCCTTATGTGTATGTTAAGTTAATGTGGGTAGAATCCTGAAATACATGGGAATCAAAAAATAGATGAGAGAACAGGAAAATATTATTTAACCAGGAATAGATTGCAAATTTGTTAGAATAAAGACATTGAAGGCTTGAAAATGATTACATTATGGTAGAATTTGGATCCTTGAGACAGTGGTTGTAATCATGTTGCAACAGCTCAGCATCGCAAGTTAAGAGGCAATTCCCAACTAAATTTTCAGTCAAGCTACTGAGTGGCATATTTCTCACTTTTAAAATTCCTTGGCCTTTATTTTTTTTTTTACTGGCACAACAAAGATCATACTTCATATGCTTAAACATTTTCTACTCATTGAAAAACAAATCCAACTGAAGAAGTTTTAAAATTTTATTGCATTTAGTTTATTGATTTGTAAAGTGACCATCAAACAAATAGATAAAAATTTTTGGTAAAAATAATAAAAAAATCACACAGATTTTTCACTTAGAAATGTAGTGGAAAGAAAATCCAGTACAACTTTTATGTACTGATTTTTTTTTCTGTAGCTAAAGAGAATCTTGTGACAATTATAAATGGAGAATTCCATAATCAGCATACAATATTGCAAATTGAACACAAATGCTGAAGTAGTGTAACTTGCCATAGTATAGAAATATTTTGTAACACTGTGATGGCATAATCAGACAGATAATGATTTTAAATAAATGTTTGAGCAATGTGACAATTCAAAGGGTGAAGAAGGACTGGGTTTGCTACACCATGAGGTATCCAAGTGTTAGAAGAAAAAATGACAAGGGAAGTAAAACATCAAACAGGCAGTGCATCCTCCTGCATATACAAGAGACATAACTGGAAACAACAAAAATAAGCTGGATCAGTAGCAGATGAGACACCACACTTATTAGAGGAGGATGTGAGCAACCTGTTAGGCATAAGTGAAGTAAATCAGCAAAGAAAGAAGTCAAACTCATTCCAATGCAGTCTTTTTATTTTGCCCAGAGTTCTTACATTCAGCCACTCTGATATTGGTTACATAGAGCCACTAAGGACCATAGTCATCAGTGATAACTGTGATTTGGGCTCCCTAGCACTGTAAATTCATAACTGTTGTAAGCCTTAGGTAATAAGGGCTAAGAGCCTTAAATATGTGGTGAAAAAGACTAATGATGTGCAAAAATGAACAGTTAACAACAAAACTTTTGCTAATAACTGAATTTAATAAAGTGTTTTTTAAACTGGTTTAAGTTTTCATTTAAAACTGCCTAAAATTATCACTCTTCTAAATACTCCTACCACAACAAATTTTTAACTCTCTAACTAATAAATATCAGCAGACCTGTAGGTTTGTCTGAAACACTGTTAGTTAGCATTACAGAAGCTATGGCAAAGTTGATTCATGGTCAAAATGAAGAGGCAGAAGCAGTGTGCTAGGACCTACCCTTTCAACAGAAGTGCACAGATTAATTTAAGACAGCTGTGAAATCATACAGGTTTTTTTCCTTCAATTTATGTTAAGACAATATTTTTATATTTGTCATAACTTAGCTACTTTTTATCATAGAAGATATGTTCGCTTCTTGGGTAAATCAGGCAGAGGAATTCTTTAGTTCATGTTTTTTAAAATTTTCAGTATTATCTGATAGCAGGATGTTTCAAGATAGGGAAAGTGTGGATAGAGTATATAGGGAGCATTTACTTATAGATGTAAAAATTATTAATGCATAGCCATACTGTTATATATGTGCTGAGAGTGACTAATTGGTTATAAAAAGTTGACACAATATTGACTCTTGCACTATTCAATTTGTTAAATACTTAACTGTCCTCTTTTCTATGTAAGAATTAAAATATTCCTTTCAACAAGAATTCCCATGAGCTTGTCTTATTCTCTTCTGTATTTTAAAACTAGAAGTATAACCAAATGGTTGGGATTTCTTTGTGAGAAATTTCTTTCAAACATATTTATTTAAAGCATAATTGATTTCTTCTAAGTAGCTACATGTAAAAGCAAAAGACAAAAGATAATCCCTTGCTTACCCTTTTTTTCTTTATACAAATACAAAGACAGCATAAATAGAATATAATTTATCAACACTACTGTTTAAGATTTGCTTTGACTTATAAGAAAGCTGACTTCATCTTTGAGTCAGAAAGATAAAAAAGAACCATTTTCTTTTCTTTCTCTTTTTATTTTTTCTGAAATACTTATTTAAGGAAGTGATATTAAATGTGAATCAGAACATTAGTAGGGTTTTATGAAACCAGATTCTAAGAGAAAAACAAACAAAGGAACAATTCTGTGTCAAAATCTAGATACATTCTGTCTTTGAAAATTTACTTAGTAAATTCTAACATTGGATTAGTTCCTTAAAATTTGTGCTTATATTGGTAACACCAGAATGAGAGCATTCAAAGACAATTGGAGAATTTGCTGATAATGATGCAAACCCATGAAAACCATCCATCTTTCATCATCTTTGAAAGACTGAGACAGGCAAGGTTTCAGGTGACTCAAAAAAAAAAAAAAAAAAAAAAAAAACCAAAGGTCACACTCACCTTCAAGATGGGCAAAAAAGAGATTCAGGGATGTGCAGACCTTACTCAGCTGAAGATTGGAAATCACATCAAGGAACACATAGGACCAGAGGACAACTGAAAACAACCATTTACTGAGGGTGGACTGATGACTCACCAAAATGATTTCCTTCTCTAACAGGAAGATCAGCTTGGTGGGCAAGAGAAGAGAAATGACTACATTAATGTTGGCAAGATCTTTCTCATGGTGTCCCATAGCACAACTTCTTGTAGCTGTATTGGAAAAAAAAAAAAATGGTCTGGATACACAGAATGACAAGCTGGGTGAAAAATTGACTAAATTGCCGTGCTGAAAGAACAATTGTCAGCAGTTCAAAACCCAGCTTTAGCCAGATACTATACGTCAGCCTGAGTTACTCCTCAGAGTTGAACTAAGGTCAATATTGTTCAACATCCTCATTAGTGGTCCGCATGATGAGGGAAACTACACTTTCAGCATGTCCCTGGATGGAGGACAGCTTTTACATTGAAGGGCTGTCTGCCATTTAAAAGGTTTTCAACTGACTAGTGAAATGAGTAGACAAAAATAACTTCGATTTCAATAGCCTTGTACATTGGACAAAATAACACCATTTAACAGTACAGGCTGGAAGCTGATTGCCAAGACAGAAAAGAGACAAATCATTTTTTTGAGACAACGAGTTAAACAGAAGTCAGCAGTGTACTTCTGCAACAATGAATGCTGAGTGCCTGCTGGGCTGCATTAGGAAGACACTGGGAAAGTGTTAGGAAGAGATTTTACATGCTTGCCCTGTTTTGACCGTTCCTTAGGTATCTGTTTATGGCCATTTTAGGAGAAAAAAATCTGATCTAATGCAGTGTGGTCACCCTCATGTTCTAAAAATGATAAATGAGTAAATTCCCTATGTGAATTAGAGAAAATACAGTTACTTGTAGAATAGTTTTTCAACAGCTAACTTCAAGGACTGCAGTGGTAAGGAATGTCAGGGGCAGTCTTCAAATGTGTCTAATAGTAAAAGAAAGAATCATAGCATTTCCTAAGGTGGAAGGGACCCACAAGGATCATTGAGGCAACTCCTGGCACTGTACAGGACCACTCCCAAAATCACCCCATTTTTGTGTCTGAGCACATTCTCCAACATCATCTTGAACTCAGCCAGGCTTGATGCTGTGACCTCTTCCCTGGGGAGCGTATTCCAGTGCCCAACCGCTCTCTGGTTGAAGAACCTTTTCCTAATATCCAGCCTAAACCTCCCCTGACACTACTTCAGGCCACTCCCTCAGGTCCTCTCACTGGTCACCAGAGACAAGAGATCAACGTCTGCTCCTCTGCTTCTCCTCATGAGGAAGCTGTCGATGAGGTCTCCCCTTGATCTCTCATTTTGCCTAGGCTGTACGATCCAGGTGACTTCATGTATGGCTTCCCTTCTAGGTCTTCACCACCTTCATCTCCTTTGGACACACCCTAATAGCTTTATATTGTTATTATTTGATGCCCAAAACTGTACACACCTTTCAAGGCGAGGCTGCACCAGTGTAGAGCAGAGCAGAGCAGGACAATCACCTCCATCTATGGCTACAAACACTGTGCCTGATATCTCTCAGTACGCAGTTGGCCCTTTTGGCTTCCAGAGCACTATTAACTCATACTGAACTTGACCGTGACCGCCATGTCCCTTTCTGTGGTTCTGCTCTTCTGTCTCTCATTTCCCAGTACATGTATCCAGGATTGCCCTATCCCAGATGCAGAACCCAGTACTTGCCCATGCTAAACTTTACATGGTTAGTGATTGTCCAGACCTCTAATCATAAAGAAAGTTGTTTTCCTCTTAGAGAGGCAGGAGCTACTCATTTTATTAGGCAGAAGTGGTTCTTGGTAGATAAACTGAAGTAACTTGTTTTTCAAACAGGAGTAAGGTTAAATCTCTTAGAGAACTACTTAGGAAAAGAGCCACATTAGCAGATGGGAATTTCAGTGCTCCTTGGATTTACCATTTAAAAAGAAGTTTGTGTCTTGGAGCAGAAGGAATTCAGGAGGCAGTCCCTGGGCTACCAAGGTCAGTGTACAGCAGAACCAAAAGCCAGCAACACAAGGCAGTGCAATACTATTGTCATTATAATTACATTTGGAGGGTTTTTCAGTCTTTTTTCATCTATAGATGGATATAGTAGATGGTGTTATTGCCCAGTTCTAGAAGATTAAATTCACAAATGTAGATATGTAGCAAGATGCTGTAAGTACTATACATCTGCAAGCCTTGAATGTTCTGTTTTTATGCTTTAGAATTTGCTTTTTTCAGATTAGACATTTAATAGACATTAAATTTGCCACCAAGATAGTGCAGAGCAAATACATGACATCAATCACTCAGAAATTAACTGATTGCTTTTAATTATACTTTAATAAGGCACCACTGCTTCAAGTGTTTAATCCAGGGGTGAATTTTTATTACAAAATTCTGTAAAGAAAATTATTGGAACAGCAAAAAAGCTTTAGCTGATATCTCAACTACAGTACATCATCTCCTTTTTATGACTGTGCATTTATGGTTCTATTGTAAAGGAAAAAAAAAATTGTTCATGCTTGATGAATTCCTCAATGATGAAAAATAAGTTGTGCTAAGTCTTGATCAATCATACCCATCTTCCCAATAATGTCCTTTGACTAACTTTATGTTTGATTGTTTATAGTCCACAAAACCTTCTCTCAATTACCAATTTAGCAGCTCAGATGCAGTCCTTCTCACTGAACAGAAACCCTGGATATAACAGTGTTATGCCCTCAGGTATTCTTGTCATGCCACGCTTGCTGCACATTCTACAGTACAATTGCAGCAAAGAGAATGGGAGACACTAATGGCTTTATGAGTGCAGAAATATACATATGCTTGCAAAATCTTTTCTCCCTGCCCATCCACTTGAAACAGAGTGCAATTTGCCTGAACATTGGCTGCTTTACTTCAATATGATATTTCAATATTTGAAAATATTTTAGTCTTAGAAGTTTTATATTTAAACAAACTAACTTCTGTCAAGGAAATCTATTTAAAAAAAACCTTCACAAAACAAAGGAAACCCCCTGATAGTCTATACAGCTTTTATACCTGAGACAAGTACATTGTTCTCTTTTGGACTAACATTTTATCTAGACATTTTGGACTAACATTTTATTTAGACATTTTATCTAGACACTAGAGATACCATAGTTTTCATCTCTTTAAAGAAGAAATAATGTTTGTCAACAACAGTAAATACCCTTTCTGATTTGGGACTATATCAAACCTTTTATATATATAAATGTAACTGCGAATGGGATTCTATGATTTTGATTTTAATAACTTTTTAAAATGGTCTTTTATACCAAATATGACCTACATATAAATAATAGGATCCTGAGTTTGCATTAGTCTTTATGCTTGTGGAATGGGGTGTAGTACTTCCTTTGTATGTTTAATGTCATTGTATAGGTAGATGATGTGACTGTGCTTCTAAACCTTGAAGATTAAAACCATGCAGCTCAAATCAAGCCACAAATGCATTAAGTGCTTATTGCACACCCCTGAATATGTTAGCAGCTGAAATGGCTTGGGGAAAAAAAAACAAACCTAAAACACTAAATGTTAAAAGCCCAAAGAAAGGAAAAAAAAAAATAGTGTCTTAGAGAAGGGGGAACAAAAAGTAGAAATGTACCATATAAAAGTGGATCACTAAGCTAGCTGCCTGGTCTTTGCTTGCAAAATTAAGCCTTCTTTCTGCTGCTGGAAGTTATCAGTATTTAACTGCCCCTGACAAGACAAAGGCACAGAGTATGAACCAAGAATTATTACTATGAATACATAAGACTTTACCTGAAGTGTTTTTGTATCAATAATTGATTTTCAATATGCAGTGATACAGAGTTTGGATCTCATTTACAAATTGGGACATAATTATAAAATATTCTTTGATAGAATAACTAGCCTAGCAGATAACATTGAAACAGTGAAGTAATTATGTATTTATTTTAAAAAGTTTTGGAAGTGTCTAAGACCACATTCTTAAAATTAAAACAGAGAATTACAATGAGATTAAATTTTCAGGGATAGATATAAAACTGTTTGAAAATATCACTGAATGAACAGGTGCCAACTTTCTCATTGGTTAGTATATGAAGTTTCTGGTCTGCTCACAGTTTTGTTCAATACTTTTATGGAGTGAACCAATAAAATACAAAGCATACTCTAAAATTTGCTCATGACATCAACAAATCTGGCTAAATCAAATTAGAGGGGTTGCAAACAGTTAGATGATTGGATTTTAAAGTCTGCAAAATAAAGATGTTTTGAAACCAGCAAGATTAACAGGGCATAGCAGTAGTACAGTGTTACAGTTCAGTTTTGTAAAATTCAATTTAAAAAAAATACAGACTACAGTTGAGACATTACTGCTTAAAAGATGGAGGTTCACAGAAGTCCATAAATTAACCATTGGTGATGGGGAAAAAATGATTCTCTGTATGAAAAAGGAAAATGTCTTCTAGGAAGCAATATGAATTTTCTGTCCTAAGTTTCAGCCTTATCTTTACCCACTTAGAAAGAAATGGATAGTCAAAGTAGAAGACAGCAAGCAAGAATAGCATGAAAAGTTGAAAACACAGCTAAGGAGGAAAGGTCAAAGACAATGGCTTTGTTTTATTTAACAGACAAAAAGACTGCCATGAAAAGGATAAAAACCAGTTGTCCTTATTCTGTTGGCAAAAGAAGAGGTTTATGTTAAATATAAAGAGGAATTTTCCTTATAATAAAAGCAGAGAAGTGTGATCATCGAATACACTTCTGAAGAACTGAATAGATATTTATCTGTGACTATATTTATAGTAAAGTAATGTTTTATCCTTCTTCAGTAAAGGAGAACTGAGTGACCTTTTACAATAACATCCAGCCTACATGACTTTTTTATTGTACATTAATAAAGACTTGGAAGAATTTTTAAAATGTCTTGAGCTATGAGATATGCGAAATTTATTAAGAAATACACCTTAATTACATTATAAGATATAAGTACATAAATATTGCATAAACATTGCTTTCATAATTTACCTAGATATCAAGAAGAAAAGGACAGCAGTTTTTCACTCCTTTACTTTTGTTGCAAACCTTCACGGATCAATATTTCAACATCATTGACGAGATATGGATATCTAATGTATATCACTCACCAAATACTGTTATAGGCAATACAGATTTGAATTAGACGTATTAATTAAATATATTGCTAAAAAATCAGAGCAGGATAATGAGAAGAAATAAGGCCTTAAAAACACCTGCCCCCTATCCCTCCCTCCTTCCCAGCTCTGCCTCCTCCCTGCAGTGTTGCAGGGAGACAGGGAATGGGGGTTATTATCAATTCATCACAAGTTGTCCCTGCTGCTGCTTGGGGGAGAAAAGTCCTTCCCCTGCACCAGTGTGGGGACCCTCCCATGCAAGACAGTTTTCCATTAACTTCTCCAGTCTGAGTCCATTCTCAAAGTGCTGCAGTGTGGGTCACCCATCCACAGAGTGCAGTCCCTCAAGGACAGGCTGCTCCACTGTGAGTCCCCCACAGGATCACAGGTCCTAGCAGAAAACCTCTTCCAGCATGGGCTGCAGACACCTCTCAGGCTCCCACCTGCTCCAGTGTGGGTCTTCTCCACGGGCTGCAGAAGGATCTCTGCATCCCTGTGGTCCTCCATGGGCTGCAGGGGCACAGGTGCCTCACCATAGCCTGCATCAAGGGCTACAGGGGAAACTTAACTGCAGTGCCTGGAGTGCCTCCTCCCCCTCCTCCACTGATCTTGGCGTCTGCAGAATTGCTCTTCTCATGTTCTCCCCCTGCTCTTCTCTGGCTGCAATTACAACTACACAATGACCTTTTCTTCTTCTTCTTAACTATATTATCACAGAGGCATTACCATCATTCCTGATAGGCCAGCAGCATGACTATCTTGGACCTGGCTGGCATTGCCTCTGCTGGACATGGTGGAAGCTTCTACTAGCCCTCACCAAAGCCTCCCCTGTAACCCCTGATACCAAAACCTGGCCATAAAACCCAATATAACATTTGAAAAAAATATATAATTCATGGAGATAGAATAGGGAAATCATAACTAATGCTGATTTATAAAAAATTCTGACTAGTGAGAAGAGTTTGAGTGCTGACACAACAGACCTACACTAAGCATAATGCAGTTTAACTGATATTCAGCAAAAAAAATTTGTTTGTTTTAAAAGTATATATACTTAAAAGTGTATATAAACCCATAACTATTCTACAACTACAGATGACACCTTTTCCTCTTAAATCATGTTTTCTATATGACACTGCTAACATGAAAATATATTTTCTGAATATTTATATATCAAAAAAACACAATAGCAGAGATAACTGAATCCTGTAAAGTTAAAACTGTTTTTTTTACCTAATTTGTGTAGCCACTTCAATGCATAACTTGTTTTGTGATTATTTTATGCATATTTTATTGATCACAATGTTTAAAAATGTATAATTTGTTTACAACAACCACTAAATATTAGGAGATTAAGAAGTGGGAAATATATTACAGAAATGAGCAGCACTTGGATTGGCATCTAGCTGGCTTCCATGGATTGTCTTTATTTTCTGAACGTTTGCAAAAACATATAGGTGCATTCCTCGTATAGACAGAAAATCAATCTTGTTGTTTTTCAAACATGTTAAATACATCGTAGTCAACAAGCAATAGAAAAACATAAAGTTTCATAGAAAACAATAGTATTTTGGATCTGCAAACAACTTTACCCCTGTCTGATGTCACTACTATTTAGCCATCTGAGGTTAGCATTTATTGATTCTGCTTTTACTTTGATTGGATCTTACCTACTTCAGTGCTTCAGTAAATTGAAACCTTCTCCAGTCCATGGAAGAAATCTGAGAGCAAGGCAGTGAGAAAATGTACACTGACCTCAATTTGTTTCAGATGCTATTGGTAAAAACATTGTCATCAGGTTGCAGAAGTGACCTCAGCTAGCAAGAGATAAAAATAAAACCTCATATCCTCAACAAGCCTTTAACAGAAAGAGATTTAGTTATTTCTAAAGTACAAATCACAGCACTATTTTTCTATATTCTGTAAATACGAGAACCTCTATTATATTAATGAATATAAAGGTCAGCATCTGAATGCATTCCCTGTTAAATAAACCAGCTTTATATGATGTAAGATTTGTTTCATAGCTACAGTGGTATTATCCGTATTATATATTTTACTTTTTATTTGTATTTTTCTAAGTACTACATAGATATTACAATATAATATCTATAATCCAATTATTAGAATAAAATAGAATAAAATAGAATAAATTCTGTAATATAATATGTATAATGTAAGAACCAAATCCTCATGCCATGAATCCTGGGTCTATGAATAAAAGCAAGGACAAAGAGAAAGTTGTGAAACTAACTGAATCTGTTGAATTGAAAATTAGAGGGTGGCTTTCTTCAGTGATTTTTTTTTTTACTTTTTTCAGATGTAAATCTCTATTACACTTAATATGGTTTTACGTAAGTATTTAATCACTTATTTCCCTTGGATTAATACTTATCTTTGCAAGTGTGGAACTACCACAATATGTTACTCTTGCCCTCTTTCTTTTTAATTTCTTGTGCACAAAACCTCTGCCACTGAAAAAGAGTTACCATTTACCAGTACTTCTTCATATGTCACATGTAAACAAAAAAAAATATTTATGCATCTGTGTTGAGTTAGCCTTAGCAAACAGCCAAACACACACCTAACTGATCACTCACTTTCCCTCCCTAGTGGTATGGGGGAGAAAATGGAATGAGAAAGCTCATGGTTCAAGATAAAAACAGAGAGTTCAGTTACCAGTTACCATCACAGGCAACAGAGACTGAACATATTAAAAAATGTCATTTATTTGCAATAAGAATAAAATTTAATTAGTGATTTGAGTAGTGAATAAACAAAGACAAAGTTTACCACAGCTTTCCTTCCCCCACTTACCTGGATAAGATTCACTTTCTGTAAACAGAACAGGTTGAGGATGTGGTCAATAATTATGGGGAATTCTTTGCTGATCTTTCCTCCTCACACTTGTGCTCTGCCCTGGTGTTCCCAAGGGGTGCAGTTCTCTCAGGAATACCCATCTTCTCTGATAAAGATCCTTCACAGGCTTCAGTTATTCCTTGCTCCAACATCATAGAGCACCAGACAATTATTTATGCCTGGACTCATTTCTGATTTCTTAATTTCTATACTTTTATTGCAAGCAAACATATGAAAGAAAAGATAACTCAGAGAGGTATAGTTCAAGGACACAAAAGTGTCCAGGTTTCTTACAAGTTCATTACTATGGTCCAGGAGCAACTATGAAATCTTCCGATAAAGAACTTCTTGAAATCATATCAGTAAACTTTATTCAACACAAATTTGAAACACTGAGTATTCCAGAAACTTTTTATGATAAAAACTTTAGTTCAACACATGTCATATTTGGAAGGGAAGCTGTAGATTTTGCTACAGATGGAGGATAGTGAATGTAAATTCATTCACAGGAAATCATTCACTCAAATTCAAGTGAATTCACATACATTTGAAGCAAAATCTGCTATAACCCAGTTTGCTTGCTTGTTTTTTCCAGAAAACAGATACCAACTGGGTAAATTAATAAATAAATACTCACCCTTATCAGTGCTCCATAAGAAGCTGGACTTCTTTTTTGGCTAGGGTTTATACGTAGAAATCAGAATAAATAGACCTTTTGTCTTTTAGTTGATATTTTTCATAGAAAACATATATGTAATGGCATGCATATAAAAGCAGAATACCTTTGGATTCATAAGAGCTTGTTCTGTACACTTCAGTACTCTATCTACCCAGCCTTCATAAAGGGGCAAACACCTCCTCGTTCTCCATTTCAGATTGTTTTATTTCTCTTTACAAATGAGTTATCAACCGAGAGAGTCTTAAGGTTCCATCTCTGTGCTGAGTTACACTACTGTTTGAATTCATAATATCAGAAAATCTGATTTGGCCACCAAAATACAACAAATAGTTAAAATGCAAGTATTTAAAATCTAAGAACTTTATCTATCTTTAAAAATTTACTTCTGTTCATCTAAAATATTTTAATACTGTACAAAGTTTTTGTTTGTTTGCTATTGTTTGCAATTTGACCTTCAATGTCACATGGCGGTATATCAAATGAAGCAATTCTGATCATGTGAAATTGGATCACGTCTCACATACATCAGCAGGATTGATTAAACCTGACAAGATATATCAAAATGTGACACATATGTCTCAAAAATAGACATAATGTTGTCTTCTGAGAACAATAATGTATATTAATAATTTCTGGAAGATATATTTTCCTTTGAGAATTAAAAAACCCACGTATCAACAAGGCAAATGGTTTCACTGGAACTTGAACATCACAGTTAAAGAGGACAGAGAGAAACAGATGCTTTTGCACCCTTTCAGGAATTCACTGGTAAGTAATCAATATTACTTTCCAACCTAATTTCCATTTAAGATAAGATTTGCAAACAACATTTTCTTATAAAAAAAGTAAAAATTAAAATATTTAGATTCATAAGCAGTCATGAGACTGGAAATACAGTATCTCCTTTGAGTACAGTCCCAGATATAAATCTTTCATTGCTGTATCGCCCCATCTAGCAACATGCTAACAGGCTTCTCATGGTCCAGATGCTGTCCAGTAGGCTTGTGGTAATTCACAAAATTTACAAACATGTTCATATTGGAGATGAGGAAGAAAATTTCTGCTTAACAAAGAAGAAAATGTATTACATTCAAATTTAATCTAAGGAAAATCAGAAGGATTTTCTTATATAGTAAATTTTTATAGAAATTACTATGAGCTCATTTTATCATATTCATTTCAACTAAGTTATGAATTAGCCATAAAAAATTCAAGAGATAACTTAGGAAATGCATTTCAATATACAATGTAGTTCAATAAAACAGAATCTGGATTCAAAATACTTAAATACTTCATTCTCCTTTAGGATTTATTTACGCACTCACTTACCCCTCCTCTTACCCACCTTTTTCTTTTACCTGAGTGGCCCTCTGTAGGTCAGAATCACAGCAGCTCTCAGTAAAATTAGAAATAAGAAGTTACTTGTTTACTAATAATGTAAAAACAATAAACATTGTTTCCCTGAACTTAAAAGAAATAAATCGTCTGATGATTTCCATGCATATTCTTCACTTAACCCAGTCTTTCAGCAAAGAGTTTTTTAGTGGTCATTTTAGCAGTCTGTCCCCACCTGTATATGTGGCCAGGCAGCTTTGTCTATCTCTTTTCCACAGTGTGTCTCAAATTTTTAATGCATACACGTAAGCACATGAGTAACTGTTTATTTCTATGTTTGGGTGGCAAACCCTTGATATTCTGCAGTGTAATATCACACATGCATCATGGGGCTCTTTCATCCCTTTTAAATGAAGGCAATGGTTAAACCTCCAGCTTCAGTGACACAAAACCAGATCAGCAACACAGATCAGTCTCTGGTAAAACAGAGAATTAAGTGACTTTATACTGTTCTCATTATGTATTTCTGTCAAGTCCCTTATTTCTGTGGAAGTCTGAAAAGACATCAATATAAATTCAACTCACATTAAATCTTTTAATGGTAATGTATCAAGAATACAGATTCATATGGTTTGCTGTATGAATATTTTTCTTTATATAGTCAGAGATTTAGGACCTCAGAAGAGTTATAGTCCTGAACTCCTGTTCTGTTTTCATGTACTACCTTTCCTTGATGCAGCAATTATCAGACATGTAGATGATTTTGAAACGAGATGTCTGCTGACAGAAATTACAATCCAAAGAGGCAGTGGTTTGATTTGGCAAGAGTGTTATCTTTGACACTGGGTAAAGAGAAAAAAACAGGAAGAGAAAAAAAGATTATTGAAGGCTGAGGAAAACAGAGCTTTTCTGTCAAGTTTTCTTTCACATCTAAGTATCTACCCTAGAGCATTTTATTCTTACAGTACTTCATTATTTCAGTTGCTTATGTTTTGCAGTACAGATTTAACTCATCCAAAATTAACAGCCAAACAGTTACTTTTAAACATTATTTCCCAATGTTGTTAGCTATTTTTTGTTAGTATTTGAAACATATCAGTACAAATGAAGTCTGACCTTAGTGCTGACCTTAGTCCTAGTTCTTCCACTCTGCAGCCAAACAGAAAACTAAGGAAGTGGACAAGTTGGAAAACATAAAGAGTTTTGCATGTAAGTGCCTATTTGTTGGCAGTGGGTTTTTTTAGGACTGCCTCTACGACATAGCCAGTCTCAGCTGACTCCAGCCAGCTCATCATTCCAATATTCATGTAGCTAGACATATTAAAATGGATTTTTTTATCTTACAGCAGGAGTTCAAAACCACTATTTGAGGAGTTAAAGGTTAAAAACAAGTGATACCCTAAGACAAGAATACCTGTACAGAAACTGATACCTCATAGAGTGAAAAGTAGCCAAAATGGGGGGGGGGGGGGGGGGGGGGGGGAATTAATGTAGTCAGAGGGTTAGAGGAAATCAGAAGAGCTGTAACAGATTCTGATGAGAGCATAGTACAAAGATTACTCCAATTCCTAAATGGCAAAAGAATGAAATTAATGAAGGTTTAAAATTGCTGAATTACTTCAAATCTACTTGTCACTAAGAGACAAAATAGTCAACAGCAGTTTTGGCATTAGAAATTAATGAAGATCTTGTAAAGTCATCTATTGGAAAAAAAAAAAAAAAGCCAGAAAAGAAGAACTTATTTAATTGAAATGCATGCAAATGAACTAGTCAGATAAAGGATTCATTCAGTAATAGCAACATGTACCTAATTCTAAGAAAGGGAATGCTTTCATGCATAACAACAGCATAACAATACTTGTGTGATTAAACTAAGCAGTAATCTAATTGCCTGCTGAATTACAGCTTATGTAAGGTCACAACAAGACTTTTTGGCTTACAAAGTAGCTATATGAACTTCTGGACATATATTTATTGATTTTACCTCTCATCTAGTTCAAACTGAGTTGGGCACTGCATGCTTGTGATCCACAGATCCAAAACAGAAGGCCACAACACAGAGGACTGACTCTGTAACTTTAGATTTAAGTCCCTGTGTCTGAGATTTAGCTTCTTGCTCTGTTTGAGCATCTTATATTACAAAGTCATTGATTAAAAACTGCTGGTTCAATCCTCCTTAGATGGAAGATACCTGTATGCCTGATTGCAGCTCTATCAAGTCTCGCTCTGGAATCTAATAGTCGTGTTCTGAGTTTGCATTATATGTACAGTGGCTCACAATTCTGGTCAGGGTCAGAATGTATATTAGAGACAGAAAGTGAGCATTTAGTAAAAATTTGTAGGATGATGAAACCATTATTTCAGATCAAATTAGAATGAGGGAAGTCCCATAAATTTGTTTACTTCTGGGTTGAGTATCCTAACCGCTGAAGTATTATATAATAAGCAAGGCTGACATTGCATCATAGAATTCAATTGAGTTAGTCGGGTTTACATCATACCTGATAAATCAATCTTTTTAGGATGATTAAATGTCCAAAAATCTGTTTCCTGCATTTTAAATATCCTTAGGTAAAGAGAGGTGTTCATTTGCCAGCTATGAGCATTTATAATACCAAATAATATAAAGTTTTCCAAACACTTCTGCTCTTATGTTGGCAACGCATCAAAATTCTCATCTTGGACAACTGACTTTGTAAGGTTTTTTTTCCTCTCTTTCCCTGATGCTCAAAAGTCATTCTAATGCTATAGTGAACAGTATAACAATTAATCCCAGTTGCTGCATTTTGACATACTTTATAATGAACTAATTAGAATGCAGCTGTAGCATGACTTTTGGAGATAGATCTGAATGACATCTTTTACATAATATTATTACCTGCTAATACACACATTTTATTTTCCTTAAAAGCACCTCATACTTCGATGTTTAAATGAAACACGAAAAAAGATTACAGTTTTATGTAGAACTAACATTTTTAACCATCTTCATACTGATTTGGCTTGCTATCAATATGTTTTCTTCAAACAGGACTACATATGGGACTACAGATATTTATCATCATGCCAAATCATATTCCTGGAAGAGAAACAAACAGGCTTTCAAGAGATGAACACCCTTTAAATATCTTCCATGTCATCCTATTTGGCAGCACCAGACTCAATACAGAATTGTTTTTCTTTGCTCTTAAATCTTTTCCTAGTTGTAGTCTTTGTTTCACCTTGAGGGGAAATTGCTTGTTCCTGCTAGAATAATTTTCTTTACACTTGAGAACCAGATATCTTTATAAGGGATTAATCCTCAAACCCCTGTGGGCTAACTACATGTAAATGCATTGCTCTATTAGTCATACTTGGCAAATCTGAAGAAAAAAAAGCCAATCCTTCTAAGGGGTTTATGGAAGCACTAGGTTATAACTTGTACAGCAGCAAGAGAATCAGCAGGAAACACCAAATGCTCAAGAGTTTCCTCTTCCCTAGGGTGTCTTCCTCAGAAAAGTAACAGAGTTAATCCCCTTCTGACTTTGTCTCAAAGAACTGACTCTTTTGGAACAGAACAGGAAAAGAGGGATCTCCAGATGCTATCTGTGATATTATACCTAAGGCCTAGAATTGCCCTTAACTTCCATGGCACTATTTTACATTTTTTTGTTGGCAGCATCTCAGATTTGACATAATTTACTTTCTCTGAACTATGCTAAATATTCATAAGACTTGGTACTCCATCCTTCCCTATAGCATACTTCTAAGAAACATAATTGAAAACAGAACCCGCATAAATGTTATCAATTACGCTTTATGCAATTTTTTGTTCCTTTCTGCAGTGGTTAGAAGACTTTGTTGTCATCACTGTGTGGGTTAGAAGCAATAATTTTCCAATAAGACCAACAGAAATGATTAGGTGTTGGCTGAAAAAAAATATGATAAGCAATATTAGGCAATTTTCTTGAAAATAAAGGTAAAAGTAAGTGGACAAGTGGTAACTATATCTCAGAATTTTACATCATTTTCTCACTTTTTTTTTTTTTTTTTTTACAAATGTGTGGTTACCATTGAAATATTTCTGAGATTTGGCTATCTTTCCCAGTACAAGACTTAAAAATATGAAGAGTAACAGATTATTTGTTTATTAATGTATTTGTTATCATAAGTAGTGCTTCTCAGCTGCTACATAGAAAAATCTTCATTTATGTTCTGTTCAAATACACATTTGTAAGAAAACTCTTGAACCTTCTGATGAAACAAAAGACAAGCTTTGTACTCCTTACACCTCTGTGTGCCATAAATATTTGTTATGTTCTTTGTTCTTACACTAACAGGTCTAATATATCCAAGCTATCTCTCCAGGAATTGGTAAATTAAGATAAATTATTGGCAATTGTTAAATTATTATTGTCTGATATGATTCATCCCTCCTTAAAAATGTGAGCATGTAAGATATGTTTTGTTTCACGTTTTCTGACGGATAAGGATGAATATTTGAGACTCATACACCAGCACAGTCCTTTCTGATAGCCAACAGCTAGTGTTTGTTTCAAAATGACAGGAAGCCTTCTGCTATAGGTTTTCAGACCAGGAAAAGACCTTAAGTGTCTTTCCCTGATATTTCAATCGGTTGTGAAACCATTTTCATTTAGATTCACTGATCACTACTTATCATTAAATGTAGCTGTTTATAAAGAAGCATAACTAACATAATTCCTATTGCAGTTGTTTTATCTAACTGCTAACTAAAAATTAACTTATATATATGGAAAAGGTTGTTCACAAATTGCCCTTGGCCCACTGAATTGTCTTTAGCAAGGCCATTGTCATATATTTCTTAAAGCGAAATTAACAAGAGATGGACTGGATAAGTACATGATAAGGTGAGTAGAAAATCAGCTTGACTGTCAGGCTGAATTTGTAGTGACAAAATCCAACTGGCCATCCGTTAGTAACGGCATCCCTCAAGGATCTAGGCTGAGGGCAATAGAGTTGATGTGTTCATTAATGATATGAGTGATGCAATGGAACGGATAGAGTACATCCTCCATGAATTTATGTAAGATAAAAAATTGGGAGGAGAAATTGGCACACTAAACAAGAGAGCTGCTATGTGAAGACACATCAAGATGGAAAATTGAAAAGTTGAAAAGACTTCATGAACTCCAGCAAACATAAATACAAATTTGGCTTCCAGAAAAAAAATCCTTGTCATCGTTGGGCAAATAACTACACCCAGCTGTGGGATCCCCAGAAAAAGAAGGACATGGACCTGTTGGGGTGAGTACAGAAGAGGAATACCAAGCGATTAGAGGGATGGAGCATCTCTTCTGTGAGGAATAATTTTGAGAAATATGTTTGTTCAGCCTGGAAAAGAGAAAGCTTTGAGGTGACCTAATTGCAGCTTTCTGTAGAGGATCAGACCTAAGCATGTTTTGAGTCAAACATTCTTGCAGTTATGACAAGAAGTATGAGGTCAGAGGAGATGGTCTCACTGAGGTGGGCCTGCGCCATTCCAAGCCATCTTCCTGCTCCACCTTGAGACTGATGCTCAGACCCCTGTCTCTGTGCCCTCCTACTCATTTCCCAGGGAAGAAATGGCTGTGCATATGTAAAGAAAACAGTGTGAAAAGTCTAGTGGCATGCAGCAGGTGAACTATAAAGGAGGGTGGAATGGGCCCCCTCCTTCTTCTTTCTCTGACTCTCTTTCTCCTCTCTTTCTCTTTAGCTTTCTTTGTCTTGAAACCCCAGCTCCAGACCATCCATGTGGCAGGACCAATGTAGGATCTAAGGACTGGTGATATTTCTTTCTGCTCTTGCTTTGACTGAGCAAAGTACAGCTGTCTTAATGTAAGGGACCAGAAGGATTTCTGGTTCCAAACGTTTTGGCTGGGGTTGTGTTTGGTAGAAGAGACACGCCTTGCTCTGGTGAGGTGTTGCCCTGCTCCGCCCACCCACTCCTGGCCTGTATCCCACTCTGTAGTGGCTGCCAATCCCTGGCACAGCAGAGGCAATGCTCCACACCTGCCTCTGGACCCCCTACCCCAGCTCCTGAGCAGCCACCAGACAGGCAGTCCCACCTGGAGGAAGGGCCCAGGAAAGCCAAAGGGTATTTAAACTGAAGAATGAGGCAAACATATGTCGTGACCCCACTTTTCCTTGGATGTTATATCAGATGAGACACTGCTGGAACCAAAGAGTGGTAGATAAATTTATCCTTTTTGCATCTTTTCTGTCTTTCTTTCTTATTCTAGTTCCCTCTTCTTAGAGTTTTGAGTAAATTAAAATCAGATTGATTTGGAATTTCCGGAGTGGGATGGTCTAAGTTAATGCTTAGTGAAATGTTTTGTGTAGATTGAACGTTGCTCCAAATTTTGCCAAAGTTCTCTGATTTTATGAAGTTGCTAGTAAAATTTGGGACTGCACTTGGAATACTGCATTAGGTTTTGGGCTCCTATATACCAGAGAGATTGGATATACTAGAGCAAGTCCATCAAGGGACATGCAGATGCCAGGAAGCTGTAACACATGACATATCAGGAGAAGCTGAGCCTGTTCAATGGTGAAAAGAATGAGCTGAGGAGACACTGCTGTCTTTAACGGCAGGGCAAAAGACAAAGCCTTCTGAGCTTTGTAAGCTCAGAGCAGGGGTAAATGATGAGTTGCAATATGACTTGCAATATGTAACATTTCAACTCAGCATAATGAAATTAAATTCTGTTATGAAGATGGTCAAACACTGGAACAGGTTGCCTGTCTAGTCTCCATCATTGTAGAGATTCCCTGTAAAATACCCTGGTCTGAGCAGAAGTCTAGAAAATATTACCTCTGGAGATCACTTCCAAGCTACATTGTTCTGTGTGTCTATGTCCTACATGAATAATTGACAAAAAAATCTGCCAATGAAATGTAGCGGGCTGCTTTTCAGAAAAGATCAAACAAGGCCCCATAATCTGAATGTGCATTTTTCAGGAATAGCATCAGTTCCTAGGCTATGCACAAAGAAAAGCCAAAGAAGAAGTGAGTCTGGACGGTTACTATAGGAAAAGGCAGTGGGCCTGATGAGAGATTCCCAGAAACAGGTATGCACTTTAGGACATGTGGTTTATTGGTTGTGAGGACAGGCAGCCTGACCAGCACCGGCTGAAGCGTGGTCCCAAAAGCAGGCTGAGCTTCCTGTTACATTACATTTTATCTCTTTCTGTCTTGAATATTCTGGTTAACACCAACCAGCCAGTACAAGATACAAAACCTACAAAATCTACATACAACCTATGAGAGCTACTACATTACCATACTGTTCTACATTCTAAAAAACC